>JAECXF010000026.1:0-45061 GCA_018151655.1 Drosophila bocqueti
ATGGGGCTTCATGTAGACAAACCGAGGCAAAACGGAAGTGGCAACAGTAATGATGGGAATACTGCGAGACGAGCCTTTCGAATCCTGAGTTGCTGTCCTTAATATTAAGCATAGAACTCGACATTATAAAACGCTTTCATGTTATTTTGATTGCCATAAATTGTTATTACCCTTAGATTCCCAAAAATTTAAAATATTCTGTTTTGAAACTTTTACCACGTATATTCGATATTATTCTTGGTTCCCCATGTCTCCAACAGTACATAAAATTTTAGTACATGGATACAAAACATTAGAAAGATCAATTGTTCCTGTTGGTTCTTTGGGAGAAAGTGCATCAGAGGCGAGGCATAAACATTTCAAAGCTGACAGAAAATTTCATGCCAGAAAATGTAGCCGTGTTGACAATATGTCAGATGTTTTTAACAGAGCTATGGACTCGTCTGATCCCTTACTTTCTAGTCTCCACATAACAAAGGTACCAAGTAACAAGAAGCGCCTGCCAACAGAGGTTATCGACCTATTAGATGTGCCAAGCTGTCCCGTAGCATCAAGACTTATGGGTGCAAATACCTCTCAAAACTCGTCTGAAGGTGATGATGAGGAAGATTCCGAATATAACTCTGATGAAGAAAATTATAATTTCGGAACTGTCATCCTTGAATTAGAAGAAGAAGTTTCTGATGATATTGAAAACTAAGTTTAATAATCAAGAAAATGTAGTAAGTTAAAATTTCTAAGTTTTTACAAAAAATTAATAATAATATTTTTTTAGGTTTCTAAAAATTTATCTACGTTTGGAAAATATATTACTGAAGCAACGTATATTTTTTATTGTTGTATAGCTGAGTTAAAATTTGTTTCTTTTTAATTTTTCATTAATATTTAATTACCAATTAATTTCGGCCCACTGTGCGAAGAGGCGTGGCCAAATTACAAATATAACAAAAATTAAAATTTTATTTTATTATTAAAAATATATTTGTAAACTTTGAAGTCAATATCTTTTAAATTGGAGTTTATGCCGAAATTTCAGACTTTTTACCCATAGTGCATTGGCTCATCTTGAGCCTGTGGCTATAAATGCAAATCTACTTTATTTGTTGAGCAAAAATCACAGATTTGTTACCAGCGAAACTGCTGCCTTGATCTGCGATGATTCGAGAGGGAACACCAAAGAAGGATATAGCTGACTTTCCAGCTTTTGAGAGTCTAGATTAAGAGTGTGATGTAAGTAAACAAACTTGGTGAACGCATATATCTGAACAATGATATATTCCTTCAAATAATATTTTCCACATAGCTTGCTCCTTATGTATATCCACATGGATGGTAATCCAGGATATCTTACGATATAGTAGTAAGGGAGGGGGATGGCCTTAACCTGGAATGCACTCGATAAATAAGAACACGGATCAACGTTCGGGATATTACGCGATGTGCGTTAGAGGTTTTTATTGGATCGATGGTAAATTAGTACTAGTAAAAGAAGACTTAAAGAAAGCTTGGGGAGAACGAATTAGAAGCTCTATGCACGAAAGTGCAGTGGAAGAGGGAGAGAGAGAGCGAGTATACGGGATCACACTGCCTCCGGAAAGTAAGCGCCCTTTTGGCGTGAACACACTGCATTATCAGCAACATTCTAGCTTATACGAGTGATATTTTACTTTTGATGTTGTTGTACTTATGCTAAGATATTTAATTACTCTGTTTGTCAATGGTAAAAAATTGTCAGCACGAGATCATTCGTTAGCACTTTAATAATCTTCTGTCGAATTTGATTGCGAGGATACGCAGCAAGAATATTAGGAGGCCTTAGCTCGGTAAAGCGTTGGATACGCTGAGCGTTTGTCGACATCTAAGAGAGTGTGGCGATCCTGGCCACACGACTAGCATCGGTCATCACTATGGTAAGATCCAATGGAATGGTGGTGGACGCACTACTTTCTATCCAAGACTGCCTGGAGCCGTTTCTCAGCGTTAAGCCGAAGGAAACGGTGGCACTTCCGAAGAGGATGGTTCCCTTGGCAGACTCGGCATGGGTAGGATAAAATACCTCGGGAACGTCTGCATTTCATCTCGTCGTATGGAACTCAGTAATTGGAGGAATCGGGAGCAGTAGTCACTCGTGTGGAGAACGAGGAAATTCTTTGGATCGGATCGGATACAGTATCAGGAGGAATCGGTACACTGGAGGAGCAGTTGTTGTTGTACTTATGCTAAGATATTTAATAACTCTTTGTTTGTGAATGGTAACAAAATGTCAGCACGAGATCATTCGTTAGCACTTTAATAATCTTCTGTCGAATTTGCTCATACTCCTCTTTCCAAACAAAGTTCTCAACGGCGGGTACGGGGGGTAGCAATCCTCCAGAGGTCACACCTCTAGCATGACAGGAGCAGGTCGTACTAGTTATACTGCTACTACCACAAAACCGACTGAGAGCAAATTGTGTCACTTAGGTGCCACCGTCGATACAGACACGGGTTTGGAGAGCCTGCAGCTCAGCTTGAGGAGGCATAGAGCCTTCTCCGCTCGCCGAAGTCAGGCATTAGCTTCCTGCGCAGGGACGAAACGGTCAAGCGAGGGGACGAAGGCGAAGGCGCAGTACAAGGCTTCCATTAAGGTCGAATGCTGGCTTCAAGCCAAAGCTGACTTCTCCCAAGAGAAGAAGGCAAATCTACCCTGGGCCGAAGAAGGCAGGTTGCACTACGATAAACTAAAGTGGAGGAGATGCTTGCCAGCGAAAAGGCAACGATCCGGCGGGTAAGCGGCAACGCGGGCCCAAGCAGGCAGGCCCCCCACCCAATGCGATGCAGTCCGAAAGAATGACAGCAAAGTGGCTGGATCCTCAGCGGACACGGATACAAGGTCCAAGCAGCTCCTGTAGTCCTTCTTTACATCTTCCCACAAGTCCCGGACTTCGTCCAGATGGACTCGGCTCATGTAAGGGGAGTCAGTTCCAAGGCGCCCGGAGTGTGGATGTCAGCTTGGGTAACTCCGTCCGTTGTGGCAGTGAACTTTTTCAGGGCGACTTCTACCGCAGTTTGTGTCATTTTTGCTACCGACCGAGTAGTAGTATCGACTGGCTCGTCGCTTTTTGCCCTTGGAATGACTGTGGCAGCCTTTGGCTTTAATTGGGACGACCGCGGGTATGCGGATTTGGACCTGTCTAAGCGAATGGATGGGATCAGACGCGGCTTTTTGTCGCCTCCCGTGAGCATTCTCAGAATTTAGTTCAGCGGATCAGCGGGCGTCGCATGGCGTCAGCAAAAAATGTAACGCAATAAGCGAAAAGACGGTCACACCAATGCTCTTGGCGCGAACAAGTTTGTTGTCGCCGAAAAATAGACGAAATACGCAAAAAGTCAAAATTGCATGCGGCCACTGATGCTACTTGAAATATTACGGTTTCTTTGGTACAGCGGAAAAAAAACCCAAACAATCAAGAAAACACTTGCCAGTGAATAATTTGAATCCAACACAAACGGAATAAAAAAAATAAAAACCCTTGTTGCGCCCTTCTGACGGCAAACGACGCACAGTGGGCCAGCTGATTTTTCTAGCGGAACAAAAGTCGATGTTTAATATATTTAAATTCAAAAATTTGTTTGCTTGTTTTTAACTGTAAATACTCGGCTGAGCTTATAAAAGCTTGTAACTTGAGCTTTGACATTTTTTGTTGATCAGCTGTGATCTTTCAAAGTGGAAATATGTTTCACCGCGTGGCCTGCAAAAATTCGCTGCTATTAATTGGCTCTTGTTGGTAAACCCAAAACTACAACGAATTAAAACTAACTGACCTAACAACTTTTGTTTTCTTTAAGAAAAGGTATGTACTGAATAAAAAATATATGTTTGTGTCCCGTATTTTCATATGTAGAAAATCAAATGTGTTAGAAATACAACAATCTCTGGAGTATAACTAACGTGATTCACTCGGATTCAATCTAAACTTTGTATTTATGTAACGTGTGAGTCTTTGTGGTGTCAACAAAATCAAAATGATAACCAACTACGGCCAACTCTTAAGTCTGTTACACTTTTTAGGTGAAATGTCGGTCCCAAGGCGCATGTTGTATTCCGCTTGGATTAGCGAAAATATCGCCGCAAAAAAAGTTTATGTATTAAAAGAATATATTTTTGGTGAAGTTCTTAAGAACCACAACCTCTCTAAAACAGAAATTGAGGAAATTAAAAGGAAAATTACGAATTTTTGAACCATTAATTTTTTATTTTTTTTTTTAATTTTACTTAAATTTTTTTTTTTTTAAATATGTTAATAATTGGTTAAATATACTATATTTAAATTTTCATCAAAATATTTCATCTTTTACTCGAGTTGTTAATTAAGTTCCGCTAGAAAGGCCGCTGGGCCCACTGTGCGACGGCACGATCTGCGCGGCACACGACATTAATGTGCGCCTCGGCTCCGAAGCGGGTCCGAGAACTGGCAAAAGTTGCTCGGGGCTTGAGGCGCCATCGAAGAAAATTCGGTCAGAAAAAAAACTTTTAACGGCCGACTGCTGCTGCGGACGGATGTTGCCCTATGCGGATTGGCAGAAAAAATAGGAAAAATAGGCAGGAAAATCGTCGTCGGGAATGAAAAAATGTAAATATAAATATATCTATGTAAATATAGACACTGCGTGGCTCGGACGTGGAGATTAATTATATTTTAGTTGACTTAGGAGGAAAAATAATAATTTTTAAAAAATATTAACCGGGAAATATTAATTATTCTTCATCGTTATAATTGCGAAGCCGTAGAGGTGGAATTAAAAACCCTTGGCTTTGGTTCGGCAGAAAGCCTCACTCTTATGCCGTCCGAAAGCAGTGCGTGCACAAAAGAAAGAACAAAAAAAACCCAGCAACAGCAATAACACGGCTGCTGCGGAAAGTAAAAACGAAAGAATATCGAAACCACGGCAGACGGTTCGGAGAACATGGAAACTCCCGCACAGTGCACACTCGTTGACAGATGATGTTTATGCCTCTGTTTTTCTCACCACACAATTTTACTTTTCACTTGCCGAATTCGCCGAGTTAAAATTGCGACGCCACATAAAAAATATGTACATTTATATGTGCAAGTATGTTTGGGATGATTGCACATAAATATGTACATATTCCGCGACCGTTTGCACGTTGATGTAAGGAAGAGAAGTGGAGACGAATTGAAAGAAGATCGACAAGGAGAAATAAATTTCTCAGCTGCCGTTCTGTCAGGAAAATTCGCGGATTTGGAATTGACACGGAAAATAGTCTCACAGCAGTGCGAACGAAATGGAATGTTCGGAGCTCTGCTGAAGACCGGCAGTGAGAAAATTGAAGAAAGCTCGTACTTACTCGTACTCGGAACAAATGGCCGGGAACTGCTGGCAGAAGGGAAGAATATCCTTATCCGGTTCTGTAGGACCAATGTTTGTAGGGGCGCGATCGTCCTTCAAAATAAGCGGCAAATCAATTGGCTAATAAATGTTGGTATTTATTCCCACGGCGCAGAGCACAGTCCAAAAGACCAAGACCCAGGTGTTGTAAAAAAAGAAGAGAAGCGGGGGCGTCGTGGGTATATTTCAGTTTTATTAGTCGGCTGCATACATAACACTAAACTGCTTAAAAACTAGAGTCGCTCCCGACCGCATAACTCCGCTTAAGAGAGCAACGGAGAACAACGACCGCGAAGTTTGATTGCGAAACCCGAGCCCGAACTCCGGAGCGCGCGAGCACAGAGGAGAGCACGAGAGCGTAAGCACACAAGAGGGGCGAGAGCGGACGGGAGCTGTGTGCGCAGAGGCGGCACAGTGGCCCCTCACATAAACAGACTTATTGTAAACGTGGGTGGCCTATGCTATACGGTTGTGATGTGTGGGCGGGCACCCTTGAAGAAAACTGCAGGTCAAAACCTGTAATGGAGGTGCTGAGGTTTCCGGGTCTTCAGCATAGACCATTGGACCTATTAGCAAAGATATATAAGATATATAGACTGTTACCAAGCCTGTTAGAGCGGACTCCAAAGAAACATGGAGATCTAGATTACTACGTTATTCAGATGCTAACTGATTCGGACAAAAAAGTCTGGTCGCAGAAATAAGATGAGAGCGCATAGAGCTTAAGTGACACCTCTTCGAAGTAATGCGAAAGCTTGTTCTGGATGCAAACAAGGCCAAAGGCGAGTGGGGGGTTCAGTGCGTCAAGCCCAAAATACCTTCATTGCCACGGCATTAGTCGGTGACATAGTTTTTTTTTAATCTTCGGTCTTGAGCGGCTCTACTATAGATTTTTAATTAACCTATATTAGTCTTCCTACTAATAAAAGAACAATCTCTATAAAAACTCACGAATGCATTGGCAAAAGCATGTAGCTGAACCGTTGAAATCGAGGAATATAAATATCTTCCCATCCATCCATTCCTTCGGCACAACCCAATATAACTTATTAAAATTATTGATCCTATTAGGGAATGAATGTCATGCGAGTGTACACAATGCCATATGTCACGGAGTGGAGCTTGTACGAGGGCTATGTAAAAAGTAACTTTCCCTATTTTTTTTCGACTGTACAACATGGTTTATGAATGCCTTATTGTACATCATTGGAAAGGTCGATTCTTTGTCTATTTTTCAACATACTCGTCTTCTCTGTCAATTCATTTGTTGAGTCTCTTAATCCAGTTTTAGTAGCCCACCGCGAAGAACTCCACCGCCAGCCAATTGTGTCACTTCCTCGTCACTGCTGACGTGATCTGTTCGGCCGCTGTCAAATTCTCTACTCCACAAACGGATTTATTGAAAAAAAATGCAGTTTTCCCCATACAGTGTAGTCCATTCTCGATAAATGTTCACAGGTTTAATCGATTTCGCAATGAAAAAACGTAAAACAGAGCAGATTTCGTACCTGGCGGCGGGAGCGATCGGAGGATTCATTTCGATTGGCTGTCAAGCCGGCACTGAGCGCCGCAGAAACTTGATCATGGCACGTATAGAGATTGGGAGGACTCAGCTTCACGGCGGTACAGCACCTCTCCTTGCGAAGCTATCGCAGTGGGAAAGTTATTTTTTACATAGCCCTCGTACCTTAACGGGCTGGCGGTGAAGTTATTTGAGTCGGGCTACCAAAAGTGGATTTTGAGGCTCAACGAATGAATTAAAGATACGGCGATTACAATATGTTGAAAAATATATATTGAATAGACCTTTTCAATGATATATATTAATACATTATTAAATCATGTTGAACAGTTGAAAAAAAATAGGGAAAGTTCGTTTTTACATAGCCCTCGTACAAGCTCAAGGATTTTGAGGTCTATTCTCCACGGTATGAGTTAAAACAGCCAATCCGCTTCAGGAACCATATCTTGGCGGTACATCTTTTTTGGGGCATAAATTATTGTGACATTTTTTTAGACTTGTAGAAATCGGGGTATCCTAATGGTTATTTGGGATTGTTCGGAGGGGGATGGCTTTAACCTGGAAGGCACTCGATAAATAAAAACACGGAAGAACTTTCGGGGTATTACGCGACGGGCGTTGGATGTCTTTATTTGTAGAATGGTAAATTGGTACTAGCAGAAGTAGGCTTAAAACTAGCTTGGGAAGAGCGGATTAGAGAGCGGAGAGAGAGAGCGAGTGTAGGGGATCACACTGCCTCCGGAAAATCAACGCCCTTCTGGCGTGAACATTCTCCCCCCCCTTGCGAGGATACGCAGCAAAAATATAAGAAGAAAACCTTCGAGGCCCCCTTAGCGAGGATACGCTGTCGGAATATTATAGGAGGCCTTTGCTCGGGAAAGCGTTGGGTACGCTGAGCGCTCGTGGACGTGGAGAAGTGTGTGGTGATCCTGGCCACACGACTGGCATCGGTCGTCACTGCGGCAAGATCCAGTGGAATGGTGATGGGCGAGGCAATTGACGCAGTATTCCTTCTCGATGACTGCTTGGAGCCGTTTCTCCGCGCTAAGCCGAAGAAAACGGTGACACTTCCGAAGAGGGTGGTTCCCTTGGCAGACTCGGCATGGGTAGGATAAAATACCTCGGGAACGTCTGCATTTCACATCGTCGTATGGAACCCAGTAATTGGAGGAATCGGGAGCGGTAGTCACTCGTGTGGAGAACGAGGAAATCCTTTGGATCGGAGCAGAGGAAGTATCCGGAGGAGTCGGTTCACTGGAGGAGCAGTTGCTTGGATGCAACAAAGTGTGATGCCGACCGTGACACGTGAAGCACTTGTGGGCGCTTGTGCAATTACGAATTTGATGATTGCTTGCAAAGCAATTTAAGCACAACTGCTTTTTTCGGATATAAGATGTACGATCCTCTGTCGTCATCTGAAGGAAGCGTGGACATAAACGCACTGGATGGTTCTCTTTGGAACATACATCGCAACTTTTAGATATCGGAACGATCCTCGTACTGAAGGATTTCAGTATTCGTGGCGGCACGTCGGAGGGTGTCGGTTCTGACGGATGGAGGCGCAACTTAGGAGGTTGGATAGAATCTATAGTTTCTAGAGTTCTATGGCGCTCAGTCAGGAATGAATCAAGTTCTTGCCACGTTGGAATTTCGGTTTTATTTGTTAAGGACTGCTCCCATAGTGAGAGCGTCAGTTTTGGAAGTTTCGTAGAACTCAAATAAACCAGGAGACAATCCCAATTATCCGTAGGAAGGCCGGACAAATTTAGGGATGTGAGGCAGTTCTGGATTGTATTTTGCAGCTCCTTCAAGGCTGCCGAAGATACTTGTGCGACGGACTGCATGTTTAATAGCTTTTTCAGTTGGCTGTTCACCAGCGCTCGTTTATTTTCGAAACGCTCAGATAGGTTTTTCCAGGCTGAGCGGAAACCATCGTTGGTGAGTGGCGAATTGGAAACTACGGAATGAGCTTCACCACTAGTCTTGGCATTTAGATAGAACAACTTTTCAACAGGGGTCAGCGCAGGATTGTCTATATAGACCGCTGTGAAAAGGTCTCGGAAAGTCGGCCAGCGAATGTAATCGCCCGAGAAAACTTCTGTTTCGCACGGAGGAAGCTGACAGCCAGACGGATAGGAATTTTGGGGCGGAACGGGTTGGACTTGAGCTGTTGTAGAAGCGATCGTTTCGATCTGTTCCATGAGCTTTGCGGCACACCTTTCGTATATAAAATAGGCATACTCGTATTTTGCCTTTAGAGTAGGTAAGGTGTCCCCGTGCCCTCTAAGCCAACTGAAATTTGCTCTGAACAAGCTTCGTACTCTTTCTCGACCTTATCCCATAGCGCTCGGACTTGGTCGAGATGGATTTGGCACGTGTACTTGGATGGACTTGGTGCTGCTGGATTGCAGATTTTGGAATCGAAGTGACTTAGACGGTCACAGATAGAAATAAATTTATTTAAACTGGAAGCAGTCATTTTGGATACTTAAAGAACAAACTGGATTGTTTCTTTATGTTTATATTTCGGATCGAATTAACTTATATTTTCGGGACGCTGGATAAAGCGTACAACCAGTTTTTTTTTTTTTTTTTTATGCTTTGCTTTTATTTATTGAATCTTCTCATTTACGAGACTAACAATAAGTGTATCAAATCCTATACTATAACCTAACTAGGAGTCATGTAGACTGAGATAGTGGCCCTGACAAGTTATGGCTGGGTTGGAAGGTCTGTACGTTGCAGGCGGGTTCGAGTGGAGACCCGAGTCAAGACCCTTGCTAGAGGATTTGGATGGACAGAGAGTTTTTCATTGTAGGACGCTTTTTGCTTGTCTATTTCATCTTTTACTGCGAGAATGCCGAGGTCCCTGTGGATGTTTTGGTTACGAATATACCATGGTGCCCCAGTGATAGTTCGCAGGATCTTTGATTGGGCTCGCTGTATGATGTCTATGTTGGTTCTGCTCGCGTTCCCCCACAGCTGGGAGCCATACGTCCAGATTGGCTTAAGAGTGGAGTTGTAGAGCAGGACCTTGTAGTCCAGACATAAGGGCGATCGTGAGTTTATAATCCAGTGGAGGCTGCTGGCTTTCAGTTTTAGGTGCAGTTTCTTGCATTCGATATGTCTACGCCATGTTAGACGTCTGTCGAGGTGGATGCCGAGATACGTTACTTCATTAACTTGGGGGATCTGCGTGCTATTCATACAGAGCGGAGGGCAAGTTTGTCTGTTAAGAGTAAACGTTATGTGTTTACACTTTTGTTCGTTTATTCTAATACGCCAGTCAGATAGCCACTTCTCGACTACCACGAGGTGGTTGGCGAGTTGGGTTGTTGCACGGACTGGGCATCTGGAGCGGCTAAGGATCGCAGTGTCGTCGGCGAAGGTGGATGTTGTTAGTCGAACACTCGTGGGAATATCTGCTGTGTAAAGGACGAATAAAGTTGGCCCAAGTGCGCTACCTTGTGGGACCCCAGCTTCGATAGTGTAGCTGTCGGAAATTGTTGTGTTACATCTTACTGCGAAGGCTCTATTGTAGAGGTAGGATTCAAGGAGTTTATGAGTGTACCCGGGCAAGTGTGTTTTATATTTATGCATGAGACCTTTGAGCCAGACGCGGTCGAATGCTTGAGATACGTCGAGGAATATCGCGCTGCAATATTCCCTATGTTCGAAGGCTGTGCGAATTTCTGATGTTATTCTGTTTACTTGCTCTATAGTTCCGTGTTTTTCTCTGAAGCCAAATTGATGGGCTGGGATAATGTTGTGGGCTCCCATATATGGTATTATACGCGTTAGAAGGCATTTTTCGAATAATTTGGACAGGCATGATAATAAACTTATTGGTCTGTAGGATGACGGAATCGTGTGATCTTTTCCGGGCTTCGGTATCATTATAATAATTGATTTTTTCCATTTCCTTGGATAGTAGCCGAGACTTATGATTCCATTGAAGAGTTTACAGATGACCTCAATAGCACAGTACGGAAGTTCCATTATCATTTTTGTAGTTATTAGGTCACCGCCTGGAGCCTTTTTTGGTTTTAGCTCCCTGATGACTTTTGTGATCTCGTTCGGCTGAAATGTAGTTGGCGTGGATTCACTTTCGAGGTGGATTTGCGGAGGAACATAATCATTAGCTGCGGGGTTCGGCTGGAAGACGCTTTTGAGATGTAAGGCAAATGATTCGGCTCTATCTTTGTCGCTGCGGGCCCAGCACCCTGAAGAATTCCTTATAGGGGTGACGGTTTGAATTGGAGAGCTTAGATTTGGGTGAGCCCTCCACAAGGGATGCTTTGTACTAGTTGGTGAGAGTTTTCCAATATATTTAAGTTGTTCATTTTCAGCTTCTTGCTTCAGGGCCCGGTTTAGATTGCGGGTGGCTTCAGTAAGACGTTGCTTTGAGCATGGCGATCTGCTGGTTTGCCACGCTCGTCGCAGACGCCTCTTTTCCTGAACCAGCTGTTCGATTTGCCGGTTGGTTTTGAACTTCTTAAATTCCCCAACTTTCCGAATAGGGGTTGAGATCCTGGCTGCTGTGACGAGTACCTCTTCCAGGGCGGAGGTGGAGCAGTCGATGTCCGCTTCGATATTTAGTTGGGGGAGTTAGCTCAATGTGGGAACTCACATACTTTCTGTATTTCATCCAGTTAGTGTTGTGCGACGTCAGCCTGTAGGGGTGGTCCGTAATTTCTGTGCTTTGAAGAAGGCTTATCAACAAAGGCGAGTGGTCAGATGAGAGATCCGGTAGTGCTATGGCGCTTATTAGATTGCGTGGGATGTTTTTTGTCACCGCGAAATCAATTAGATCTGGGTACTTTTTTTGGGTCTGCAGGCCAATATGTGGGGCTACCAGGAGAAACGTAGTCCAGTTTATTGCTCACCTTTATAAGTGCATTATACAGTTGCCTTCCCTTGGGAGTCACGAGGCGTGATCCCCAGTGCGTGTGTTTGGCGTTGTAGTCTCCTGCGGCTATGAAGCGATCCCCCAGAGTGTTGTAGAAGTCCATGAATTGACCTTCAGAGATAGTAAATCGAGGTGGGCAGTAGACAGCGGCAATACAAAGGTTGCCGTTTCCTGAATGCACTTTTATGGACGTGGCTTGCAGGTAATTTGTTGCAAACCGTTGATGAAAGTGGTGTTTGATGCGTTCTCTGATTAAGATGCCCGTTCCGCCGTGGGCCTTGCCATCCGGATGATCTGTGCGGTATAAGGTATAACCTCTTATATGGAAGTTATATCTCCCTGTGAGGTGCGTTTCAACCAGCAGCATGGCGTCGATGTGATTTACGTTTAGGAATTGAGTTATTTCAAGTTTATGCCGTGAAATGCCGTTGGCATTCCACATGGATATACGTAGGTTAGTCATTTATTATTTGGACTGTTGTGCTACAAGCAACTGAATTACCATGTTCTGGTTCTGAACAAGGGTTTGCATGGTTGTTTTCATGAATGACATAAGTTCCATCATACTTTGTTGCATGGTGAACATCATAGATTCCAATTTGCTTTGCGGCTGCCCTGGAACCTGCTGAGCATTTTCTGAGTGAGGCTGGGGTGGATTTTCCATGCCTGTTCTTAGTGCTTCGGCGTAGGAGATTCCCTTGGTTGTATTTAGCTGCCCAAATGATGATCTGGCTGCCTTGGCGAAAAATACGTCTGGCGTACTTTTTGAGTTGTAATACACATTTTGTGTATGTTGTTGGTGCGTAGCTGTCGCTCGTCGCATGCGACTCTTCAGCTCCTTGTAGACCGCACAGCCTCTGTAGTTTGCCGTATGGTTTCCTCCACAGTTGCCACATTTTTTCATTTGGGGGTCTTCTTTGTTTGCGGGGCAGTTTACGGAGTTGTGGAAGTCTCCGCAGACTACGCAGACCGTCCGAAGTGCAGTATGTCTTGGTGTGTCCATACTCTTGGGAGTTTGTGCATTGAACAGGGCCGTTGCGTTTGTGGGGTTCTTCCACGGTGATTCTTCGATGCAGTAAGAGCTGCAGCTTGTAGATCGGGTGCACTTCGTTTTTCTTTAAGGCTTTGCTATCTGGTTCGAGCTCGACCTTGAAAAGTGGTTGCGGTTTTTTGTTTCTGTTAACAATATTGCTAACATTTTTGGCACAGAAGCCCCTGGCCTTAAGGGCTTCTTGAATTTCAGAGGGGGTGACGTCAGGTTCTATACCTTTTAGCACAACTTGCAGTCCCTTGCTGCTTTTTAGTTTGGTTGGTTTGGTTAAGGGGGGGAGGGGCCATCAAAAAAGCCGGGCCCCCCCCCTTGGCCTCTGGGGGGGTTGTTGGCGGGGGGGGATAGGTGTAAAAGTTCTTTTTTGTGTCTTCCAGGTACTTAGACACAGCTCGGAAGTGTTCTTCGGACTTCGTTTGAACCTTTGTTTCGTGTATGTTCCCTTTAATAAGCGGAACAACATGGAAATTCTCGTCCCCGACCAGCGCAACAATTTTGTTGACCAGGGCGCTTGAACTCTTTTCCCTTATGTAAATAGGTGGGGGCTTAGGTTTCCTTTGGGTCTCCTGCCCCAACTCTGGTTGGTTGTTGTCCGCCTCTCCTAGGATGGAGAAACGGTTTTCATTGGAGCTCCTCGTTTGGTCGGTGCTTTTGTTGGTTCGGTTGATCTTTGGTTTATTACCAACCGTGTTGAGTGGACTAAGCTTGCGCTTAATCTAGATGTAGCGGTCCATACCGGTCTGTATAGCCGGGACCGCTTGTTGCTTATCGAAGCTAGCTGTTTTTGTTGCCATTTTATTTTGTTGTGCAGCCGTTGGGACCGAACTCGCAATATTGGTAGTTGGTTTAATTATTGGTGGTGATTTTGCAGCGACTGCAGAAATTGTCGCACTGCTTGTTGTTGGAGCTTCATTCAGCGAAGCCGGCGGTGGAGGGGTTTGGCATTGGTAACTCCATGATGCGGGAGTTGGGGTGAGCAGGGAGGGTGAGCAAGAGCTGGCTCTCTTGCTGTCGACGGTCAGTAGAGTCGAGTTGCTCTTTGTCGACTTCTGATTTTGATCTATATCGCGAGTTGAGAAATAAGAGTAGCAAGCATTTCTTGGGTTGACGGAGCTTCTACGCTCATTCTTTTGATCGCTGCTCATTTTTCGAGCTTGTTATGCGTGGCACTTATTTGTTTAAATTAAATAAGCACTTGTATTAATCATAACACTAGTTATGATTATATTTTTCTTTGTTTTTTAATTGTTAGCGTCTTTTCGCACTGTTTGGACTGCTCCAGTATAATATTTCTTAAGTTTTCACTATTTCATCCACTATTTTAAATTGTTTTCCCGGAGCTCGCGCGAGACCACGTCCGCTCTATGCGGGAGTAGAACGATTAATTAACAACCAGTTGAAAGATCGAAAGACAACTTATATTTGGGACGCTGGATAAAGCGTTCAACCAGTTGAATGATCGAAAACAACTTATATTCGGGACGCTGGATAAAGCGTACAACCAGTTAAGAAATCGAAAATCAACTTATTTTGTTTTGGACGATTTAGTTATACGTGTCGAAGCTGGAATTGGAATTTAGGAACCAATCGGAATGTATTAGGAATTTAATTTATTTGTAGAAGCAGGATTGGAATTTAGGAACCAATCGGAATATATAAAATTAAATTTAATTTAATTTAATAACGAATTAATTGAATAATATTCTCTCTGCTGCAAAACGGATACGGTCACACTAATGCGGATATGGACGCGCACTTGAATTCCTAACTGATTCAGTTAGTTGGAATTTTTATAAAAAATAATTTTTAAAATTATTTTGTGTGCCTGGATTTATTCAGTTGACCGCTGCTGTATTTTCCGCGGTACTGTTCTTGGAGATAAGGCGTGCGTGTGAATATGTTTATGCATTAGCCGTTGCGAATGCAAAATAGCGGAGACAACGGAGGCGGAGAAAATTGCCAAAAGTCGGAGCGTCGACTTGCCGATGATTACATATGTACATATGTAATTGCAATGTTTGCCTATGTTTGCATGCAGCTGAGCTCAGGATAGAGCAAAGGAATGACAATAAATATTGTTTATTTGGATGAAGCTCCGCTCCGGATAGAGCAGGGACGAGCTGATAAATAAATGCACAAATTAAGTCGGCGTTTCTGTGCCGTGATTTTGGGGATATATTTATTTATTTATAGGAGCGGTGGACTGTATTTGTAGAATTAGAATCGTAGACTTTGTAGAATTATGTAGTTGAAAGTTTAGGTAATATTGCAACTATATTTATTTTAAGTTTAAATATTTATAAGTGTATATATTTATTTAATTTTGTTTAAAATGCTTTGGCGATCGTAGATCAGTGGAGTGGACTGTATTGCATATCGGAGAGTGTAAATATGTAAATGCAAGCGGAACACAGTGAAGGAAGAGAATTTCGGAACTAGAAGTTTCACTGTGGCTTATAGACGTACATATATTTAATTTACACTTTTGAATTTTTGAATGTTTATTTACTATTATTATCCAGGATAGGAATATTTATAGCGTAAATTGTTGGTGCCGATTGTAGATAAGTGGACATATGTATGTAGGTGTAGAAGTGGAAATAAATGCAAGCGGATCACAGTGAACGAAGAGAAATTCGAAATTGAAAGTTTCACTGTGGCTTATGGCATATATTTAAACACACACTTTTAGAATGTTGAATTCGCGGAAAATTAATATAAATTAATTGCGACACTAGGATTCTACAAATCGGATTCGGAATTGGAAGCTGCCGTTGTGTCGGATCAATCGGACTAGGATTTAGACACAAAACATAAAAATTAACGGCAGGGCAGCAAAGTAAAATGTTTACTTATCTTGTGCGGTGTTAAAGCCACCGGAACTGCTGGAGAGAAATTATCCGGCTCTGATGGACCAAATGTTCGTAGGGGGATGGTTTTAACCTGGAAGGCACTCGATAAATAAAAACACGGAAGAACTTTCGGGGTATTACGCGACGGGCGTATGTCTTTATTTGTAGAATGGTAAATTGGTACTAGCAGAAGTAGGCTTAAAACTAGCTTGGGAAGAGCGGATTAGAAACTCTCTGCACGAAAGTGCAGTGGAAGAGGGAGAGAGAGAGCGAGTGTAGGGGATCACACTGCCTCCGGAAAATCAACGCCCTTCTGGCGTGAACAGGGATCATCTAATCACTCACGTTCACTGATTAGTCAGGACGATTACCAAAGGATACTGAAATCGGATAATTGGACTCGCCCATACTAAGTAATTTGACACGACTTCTTTATACGGAACTATAAACGGCTAGCCAGTTCATTAGTTTTGAAATTAGTTTGGGACCTAGAGTCCAGCAGTGCACGAACTAAAACTTTTACACTGCTTTTTGTTCCTCCGGTTACTCTATGAGGACTGGCCACATTTTTCCAATATGTTTTTCGTAGATCTGTACGCGTTCTGTTCTTTGGAAATGATATTCTCAGTTTTTCCTGTTTTATTAGGAATGAGGTCAAGTAATCCTTGGCGTAGATATGTCATCTTATTCCTGCTTTTGGTATGAAGACTACTCATGCCTCCTTCCGTGGAAGTGGTATATGTGCGTTTTAATGCATTCCTAAAATTATTGCTTACAACAATTTTTTCATGTCATCTGATATCCTTTATTTATATACGATAATATTTATAAAAAATGTATATAAAACATTCAAAATGAACATAGGGCGTATGTACATAGGGTATGTACTTTGTTCTTAAGTCTGGACAACTCCTTGTATGCGTTGTTGAGAATGTTCGTGAAGTCCTCGATATCCTTTCGATTCCTTCCAGGGTGGATCTAAGCTCGATTCTCCTGTTTTTTATCTTTGACTTGAAATATCTCAATATTTTTCCTAATCTGTTTGCGTTTCCGTGCCGTCTCGCATATCGAAGTTTCAAAGAATTTGTACCGATGCATAGGTATGGTCTAAAAAAAGGGCAATGCCGACACTCTCCATTTTCCTACCTTGTAATAGCTGTGCTCTATTTGGATAGTTAGATATGACCTCTTCCCAGCCTTAAAATTCTTTCGTATTCTAAAAATGAAGAGAGGCACTTCCCCTTTGTTACAGATAGTGATGTCACATCATATAAGGATGAGCATTGTCTTAGTCTCCTCGCCCGCTGCCTCCTTATGAACGCTTCAGGGGGTACCGGGTCGTCGTTACCCATATATGCGAAGGCTATATGTATGGGTATCGTGTCCGCCTATTCAAAAATTTCCACTGCTAGATCTGAGTATTTAGGAGTGGGATATAGAAGAGCGTTAAGGTTGTTTTATTGGTTGGTATATATTGTTGTGCATTCTTTAACGGCCAATCTAGATTTTGGCCGATCCTGATCCATGCCGATGTCAGGTTTATCTGCTCGATGGTAGGCGTTATTTTTGGGTAGCCTCTGGGGTGCCGTCGTCTATGAAATACAACAACTCGTTCGCATCGTAGACGTCGTCCGAGTCGGCATACTGGACCTTGTGGTCGTATTGCCCTATTTACTAGCGATATTCTCTTATTCTTGTGTGTGCCTATTTTTTCCCCCTTTTACCCCCCCCTTCCTTCCCCATACATACATACATATCTCCATATTCGCATATTTATATACCTATATAAAATATATTTTCTGCCTCCGATCCCAGAAACTAAGCTCCACAATACTAATATAATTGAAAATTAAAAGCGAGACAAAACAACAAACATTAAAAAACAAACAGAGATTGTGTTTCTTAGTTTTCGACTTAACCGCTGCAGAGGCTGTGATGTTGTTGTTGCTGTTTTTTTCCTCTTGGTCCCTCACGTATGCACTGCTTTGCCAACGGCATAACTCAGTGAGCTTCGCCGGAACCAAAACCAAGGTTTTTACACCATCTTTCCGGCTAATTATTGCTAATTATTTCCTAAATTATTAATCTAAATTGTGTTACGTGACAAAATCAACCATTCGTGAGCCTAATTTTTCTGAGCCGACTAACAATATAAATAAACTCCATGTCCATGTATAAGGATTAAACACGAATAGTCTGTTTCTTCTAATTCCCTTTTATTTCTCTAAACTTTATCTACACACATTGTTCTTTGTAAACTGTTCAATCGCAACACACTTTGCTGCTTGCAGGCAGCTTATGCCTTTCTCTGAAAGAGACAGATCGCCTGTCTCGAAAGAGAGCGAGTACACTTTAAAGTGCCCAGCTAATCATACTTACATAATGCCTGCTTCAAATCGCCCGTCCTGATAATATGACTGCACACAGGCAGTTGAGTATACGAGTTAAGAGTTAAGAGCCTTGCTTCAGTGCGACTCGAAGTTAAAGAGTTGATCTTATGTTAAGAATCTCTCCATTGTTTAACGTTAGAAAGAGGAATAGAGATTGCGTTGCTCTTATAAATGTAATATATAATCTAGAAATTCAACACTCCTTCTCAACGCGATCAATACAATCCCATAATTTTAATACATTTCTCATGCTTAACTCGATTCAAATTCTTTGTTAATACCTCTGATATCATGTTTTCTGCTGGAACATAGTTAATTTCAATTATCTTTTCCTTATACAATTCTCTAATATAATGATATTTATCAATATGTTTACTACGTGAATGGAAAGTGTAATTTTTTACTAAACATTGTGCGCTTTGATTATCGCCATAAATCTGCACCACCTGCAGACTTCCAAATCCCATCTCATTCATCAGCTTTCGCACATAGGCCGCCTCCCTCGCCGCAGTCGACAGTGCCACATACTCCGCTTCTGTGCTACTTTGGGCAACCATCGATTGTTTTTTCGAAGCCCATGTAAAAACAGCACCAGCAGTAAACAACACACAACCGGTGAATGATTTTCTGTCGCTGGAATCACCAGCCCAGTCCGCGTCGACAAAGCAGTGTATTGGTACACCAGTACGCTCGTAGTGCAACTTCAGGTCAGCTGTGCCTCGTAGGTATCTCAGCACCCGCTTTGCAGCAGCTTCATGCTCCTTATGTGGGTCTGCATTCTGCTGTGCCAGTTTGGTCACAGAATGCAATATATCAGGACGAGTGGTTATTGCCAAATACATTAGGGATCCGATTATAGACTGATAGGCAACTTTATCCACCCTCTGGCAAACGACTTTGTCACATTTTACTTGGAATCCGGCTTTTAGGGGTATAACGTTTGGCTTGCAATCCTTCATCTTATAGTCATTCAGAAGCTTCTCTATGTACTGCTTAAGGCCAATCCTTATGCCTCCAGTCTCGCCATCATGTTCGATTTCAATTCCCAAAAAATGCTTCAATTCACCGCCGTCCACAACTTTAAATTCTTTTGCAATTAGATGCTTTATTTGCAAAAGTTCATCCTTGCTCGAACTGGCAATAATAAGGTCATCTACATATACAACAATTATATTTCGCCTCTTACCAGCATCTTGGACATAGACACAAGGTTCGCTAGGACACGGTACAAAATTGCATTTAACTGCTCATTCCATTCTCGGCCGCTTTGCTTCAATCCGTACAGAGATTTGTGTAGCTTCAGCACTCGTTTCGGATATTGCTCATCGATAAATCCTTCTGGTTGACGCATGTAAACAGTTCATGTAGATCACTGTTCAAGTAGGCAGACGACACGTCCATTTGGTGCATGAAAAAACCATTTTCCACTGCCAGAGCGATGACAAGTTTGCTAGACGAATAGCGCGCCACAGGAGAGAACGTCTCCGTAAAATTAACGCCATATCGCTGAGCGCATCCCTTATCAACTAGTCGAGATTTCAGTCGCTCTACCTGGCCCGTCTTGTCACGCTTCACTGCAAATACCCATTTCGATCCGATGGCTTTCTGACCCCCTGGGAGGTCCACCAAAGTCCAGGTCGCTTGAAGACTGTCTATCTCCTTCTGCATAGAAGCCTTCCATCCATCAGAATTATCCATTCCCATTGCCTCGTTTACACTCGTAGGGACGCACAGTGGGCGATTTGGCCAATCTAGCGAAAGAAAATGAATAACTCAAAAAATAAAAGATTTTTCAAAAGAAAAATTTTTTTATCGTAATAATAACTTAAAAAGCCATACAAAAATTATTTTTTTATTTAATTTTTTTTTTTAAAAATAAAAAATATAAAATTTTATTTCTTAATTTAACAAAATTTTTGTTTTCTTTTTTTTGTTTCTTATTTATTTTTAAGTATAAAAAAAATTATTCGGAGTCGCTGCTCCAATCAGATCCTGATATTTCGCCCTCCTTTACAAAGCACAAAAGCAGCATGCCATACTGAAAAAAGGACGCTTCTGGACCAATTACATGATTTCTGCAATATGAAAAATATTAGATGACGCACTTTGACGCAGCTAAGTTTGGTCATTTTGAATAGAGGACGATTCATATTTTCAAATGTATACACAATTAGCGCGAACAAGTATGGTCATCAATAGTTCTATTCGACAGAAGTTAACAATTATTCACAAAAAGGGTAATTTAAAGCTTACCACATTCAATCACCATTTAATAATTCAACACTTATCACAGGTCACAAAACGTTTTTTTTTCTATTACTGCTTACCTGAATTCTTGTAAAAACAAAAAAAAAATCTTGGAAAAGGTTAAAATTTCCATTTTTACAAAGAATTGAAGTACCTCGAAAAAACGCTGGAAATACTTATTATGATTGCAGTGAAAACATATGCTCACTTTGAAAGCTCACAGCTGATCAAATATATCGATTAAAACACCAAAAATAGTATTTTTGTGCTAATTAAATATTTAGTTATCGGCGGGAATTCAAATTTTGGAACATTTCAACAAAAAATTTTTGAATTTCCTGTCGCTAGATCGGCCAAATCGCCCACTGTGGGACGGGGACTTCTTCAGCATACATTGCATTGACCATATTGTACTGCTTACGTGGCCGTCCAGGGACGCCGGTGTGCACTTTCTTTGGTCGCCCAAGACCTCTGCATTCAGCTGGTTCAAGTTCATCAGGAGAAAGCTCTGCTCCTTCTTCAGCAAGATTCTCGCCGACAGGTTCATCATCGTCTTGATTATTAGACAGGTTCTGGATTTCATCAAACACGTCAGCTGAAGCGGCTTACAGCTTGTCAAGCTGAACGTTGGAAATACCTGAATCTTCTTCGGTCCGAGCGCAGTCACCATGGTCATTCTCAAATACAATGACGTCCCGAGCCACACATATGTTTCGCTTGCTAGGATTATACAAACGAAAGCTTTTGAAGTTTCAGAGTATCCTACCAAAACATGTTCCTGGCCTTTTGGAGCGAACTTCTTTTTCTGGGTTTTGTCCAGCACGACAGTCCTACACCCAAAAACCTTCAAGTGCGACACAGTTGGCTTCTTCCCTGTCCATGATTCAAATAGTCATTCCTGGTAAAGTAGACGTCTCGGCGCGATTGCGTAGGTAGGCAGCAGTGTTAATAGCCACTGCCCATAGCCAATCACCAACACCACCTTGCAGCATCATACTTCTAGCCATTTCTACCAGAGTTCGGTTAGCACGTTCCGCCACACCATTTTTCTGAGGGGTGTGGGGAACCGTCAACTGTCGCTTGATACCATTTTCTGTCAAGATAGACTGAAATGGATTACTTAACTACTCACGCCCGTTGTCGCTTCTCACGGCTTTAATCTTCTTGTTAGTCTAATTCTCTGCAAAGGCTTTAAATTTCTTAAATTTTGCTAGAATTTCATCTCTCATACACACATATCGAGACTTGTCATCTATGAATGTAGCAAAATAGTGTGCACCTCCTGTGGAAACAGCTTGCATAGGACCACATATATCGGTATGCAGCAAGTCAAGCACTTCGGTGGCACGACTTTCACTTGCTTTTGAAAACTTCTTCACGCATATTTTGCTCTTTGCACACGTGATACATTGCAGTTCTTTTGTACCACTAAATTCTTGTTTTTTCAAACCATATACCATTTCTTTACTGATCATGTTACTCAAACTCGCAAAATTTAGATGTCCAAATCTTTGATGCCATATTTCCAATGGATTGGCCTGTGCAGCAAAACATGATTGTTTAGCACCATTTGCTTCATTTTTACATAAAAAAAATTTATTTTGCAACTCAGCAACCAGAATAATATTATTCTCTTTGTTTTGGATAACAGCACTTTTATTTTCAAATTTTACTTGGAACCCATTTTCAATTGCTCGCGTTACCGACATAAAATTGCATTGCAAGTCTTTTACGTACAGTACGTTAATCAGTTCCATAGTAGAATTTTTCCACTTTAAAATAACTGTTCCGCGATCATCTTTATATTCTCTTATATTTTTAAATAATCAGAGCACAAATGATCAGTGGCTCCCGAGTCCAAACACCACATGTTTTTCGGCAATTTGTCTAGCTGAGCGACGGAGCAGAATACAGAATGTGATTTCAAGTTTGCACTCTCACTTTCTTGCAATTTCTTCTTTGACTTGCACTTTGCAGCTTTGTGTCCGCTACCTCCACAATTCCAGCATGTAACTGTTCTTTTACCGTTTGCTGCTTGCTTGTGTTCTTTTTGTCCGTTTCGTTTATTCTCGCTCTTCTCGTTTGCATTCGTGGACCGAATTCCAAAAACCGTTTGCTCAGATTTTTCTACTTCTTTCTCTTGTACTTTTCGTCTTTGCCCTTCTTCGTGCAATTTAATTTTGGCAACTCATCTCGTGTTTCTAGGGCAATCACGAAACCTTCAAACGACTGAGGCAAACTTGATAATAGTAGAACATTTAGGATTTCTTCTTGGACTAGAAAAAATCTTCTGATATCCCGCTTTCTGTTGGATAGCAGCTCTCTGGTTCGATTCTTGTCGTATGTCGGCCAATATTTCTTGGATCTCTTATGTTCGCTCTTACTTGACCATTCCTTGTTGGCTGTCTGTTGGAAATGGTCATGGATCCTTGTCTGTGCCGAGTTTAACGAGATCGGTGTCAGTACGGATGATATCTTGCCCTTGCGAACCTGCTCGGGCTAGTTCGTCCGCTTTCTCGTTCCCTGGGATGTCGTTTCTCTCTGCAAGGCTATTAAGGGCCTTCTTGCATTCTGTCACCATCCGTGAATTTGTTCTCACGGCCGCTAGGGATTTTATAGCCGCTTGGCTATCAGAGTAAAACCGTACTTTGGTGTCGCTAAGTTCTCGCCGTATCGAAAGCTTGTCTGCTTCCGTTATGGCGAGTACCTCAGCCTGAAAGACCGTCGCTGAGTCTGAGAGAGTGAAGGACTCCTCGATCCCCCATTGCTCAGCGAAGATCCCAGCCCCCACGCCGCAGCTCATTCTGGAGCCATCGGTATAGAGGGATACCTTCGCTGCCCCGGTTACTCTCTCCCTTCTCCAGTCTTCCCTTGTTGGGAATGTGGTCGTGTAGGCATTTCCGAAGTTCATCTTCGTAGTCATGTAGTCCATTTGTGCGTTTGATTCTATCTTGACTCCTTCAAGTATCTTGCCGTGGCCTGCGCCGTATTCCCTCCAGCAATTACTTGCTTTCAGTCTTACTGCGCTCTGCGCGGCCATGTTTTTTTCGAACAGTTCAATCGGCATTATGTCTAGGATAGCATTTAGTGCTGCTGCGGGGCATGAGCGCATTGCCCCCGTCACGCCTGCACACGCTGCTCTCTGTATCCTCGTTCATTTTGTTATGTTATAAGCCCTGGTTAGCGCTGGCCACTATACTAGGGCTCCGTATGTTAAAATTGACCGAACAACCGCTGTGTAAAGCCATATTATTATCTTTGGGTGTAGTCCCCATTTATCTCCGAACAAGAATAGAAAGCAATACTTGCCTTCCTCACTCTTTCAGTAATGTTTCCTTTCCACGAGAGCTTCGGGTCTAGTATCACACCGAGATACTTAGCCTGCTCTGATAGTTTTAGCTCTATGCCATCTATTCTGGGCACATTATATGCTGGTATCTTAGGCCTTCTAGTGAAGAGTATAAGTTATGTTTTATTTGGGTTAATACCTAATCCGCAGGTCTGTGCCCATATGTTTAAACGACCCAGCGCTCCTGTCATTATCTCACTAATAACGTCAGGGTAGGGTCCGGATACTTGCAGCACCACGTCATCTGCGTAGGCTACTGCTTTGACGCCACCCATATTGAGCTTTTCCAATATGTTATTCATGTTTATGAGCCACAGTAGAGGCGATAGGACGCCGCCCTGAGGTGTGCCTCTCTTCACTGACCGTGTGAGGTGAGTGCCACTCAGTTCGGCAGTGGTCGTCCTACTCGTTAGCATAACTCTGATTCATTCTCTGATGCCTCTCTCAATGCCCATCGAGGTTAGGGAGCTCAGGATGGAGTCGGCGTTCACGTTATTGAACGCACCTTCGATGTCTAGGAAGGCGGCCATCGTGTATTGCTTGTATTGTAGTGTCTTCTCGACGTGATCTACAACTTCGTGTAGTGCTGTTTCTGTTGACCGACCTTTTCGGTACGCATGCTGCGCGTCCGATAGGTGGTGTCTCTCGATTCTTTCTCGGATGTGAACATCTAGTAGTCTTTCTAGGGTCTTCAGGACGAAGGATGTTAGGCTTATCGGCCTATAGTCCTTCGCTAGAATGTGCCCCCTTCTGCCTGGCTTTGGTATAAATATGACTTTGGCTTCCCTTCACCTTAGCGGGATGTGCCTTAGTCTTATACAAGACTTGTATATGGCCTTAAGCCATCTACAGAGCCTTCCTTTGGCAGTTTATAGCATTGCCGGTATTATGCCGTCCGGGCCCGGGCTTTTGTATTTGTCGAAAGAATCTATTGCCCACAGGATTCGCTCCGTGGTGATGATATCTTTCGTTTGTGTGTCTGTCGTTGAATTTGTGCCATCCTCGGGTGCCGAGTTCTCTCGTAGGTTCCCCGGGAAGTGAGTGTCGACTAGTAGCTCTAGTGACTCCTCTATTGTCATTGTGGCCGAGTCTGATCTGTTGATTAGAGTAGGGCTTGTGTGCCCCTTGGCAAGGATTTTGCTTAATCTTGCCGTATCTTTTATGCCTTCTAATGATTCGCAGTAGCTCTTCCAAGATTCATTCCTGGCTTCGTATACTGCTTTTTTGTATGCTTTCTGGGCTTCCTTATATGGTTCCCATTTCCTGGTCCCATAGCATGTGTTAAAGGTCTTGCGCGCTCTCCTCCTGAGGTCGCTCAGTTCCTTGGTCCACCATGATGGATTCTGCTTCTTGGAGAATGAAACTTTGCATGTCTCTTGGAATGCGTTGCTAAGGATGTTTGTAAGGTCCTCTACTTCCTTGTCGAGGGCCTTTGAGGAGGATTGTACCTTTGTCCTCCTGTTGCTGACTTTTGATTGGACAATTTCGCCGAATTTGTCCCAGTCTGTCCTGCGGGGGTTACGAGTTGGTAATGGCTTACTTATCGATGCCGATAAGTCAAAGTTGTATCTGTGGTCCGAAAAGGAGAGCTGAGTCGATACTCTCCAGTTCTCTACCTTATATTTGCGATATTCTATTTGAAGGGTGAGATCTAGCACCACTGCCCAACCCTGAAAATCCTCCGTACTGTGGAATATGAAGGTTGGTGTGTTGCCTTTGTTACAAATCGTAACCTTACGACTAATAATATTGTCAAAAAGAGACTCACCTCTCTCATTCGTTTCCGAGCTTCCCCAGAGCGAGTGCCTCGCGTTCGCGTCGCATCCCAACACCAGGGTCGACTTTGTGTCTTCGGCCCATTACAGCAGCTTGACGACCGGCAAAGGCGGTACCGGATCGTCGTGGGCCATGTAGGCAGTGTTGCCAGAATTTTGTTGGCCAAAATAGGTAAATGGAAGAAAAAAAATTGCTAGAAATTGCTAAAACAAAACAAAAATGCTAAAAATTTAGCTAAATTGTTTATAGATGTTAAATTAAGAATTAAAGAGAATATTGATCTGAAAATAAAATAAACGCTACCTGAAGATCCTTACCATCCAACTTTCGAAGTGACTATCGATACGGGGACGGTTGTAAAGAATGAATCTGATTGTTTAGCCAATAAGGTTCGCTGTTTTTGTAAAGCTAACTTTCATGCGCTGAATAATCTTATATCTGAATTTGATTGGTCAAATCTGTACATGTGTACTGACATGGCAGCCGCCGTGGAAATTTTTTACAGTGCCATGAACTCGTTCTTTTTATCCTGTGTTCCGTTAACCTATCCGTCTGTCTCTAGTAAACCACCTTGGTTTAATAAGGGGCTGACACGTCTAAAAAATGTTAAGTCTAGGCTTTATAATAAATATAAACTTACTCGTTCTAAAACTGTCCTTTCTAACTATCTCAGTGCTCGGTCGAAATTTACCGTGCATAACGCTCGGTCTTATAAAAATTATTTGAATCGTTGTAGGGTTCAGTTCACACAGGACCCGAAACAGTTTTATAATTTTGTTAACACCAAGCGTAAACCAAACCTATACCCTTCCTCGCTTTCATTTAAAAATTCTTCAGCAAAATCGGATCAGGCAATCGCCGATCTCTTTGCTGAGTTTTTTAAAACTACTTATTCTTCCTCAAACCAGATAAACCAGACGTATTCTTTCCCTATGCCCAAATCGAACTTAATTTTCAGTCCTATCTTAGACGAAAGCTCTCTTCGGCTGGATCTTCAACGTGTAACGCCAGTTTATGCACCGGGTCCCGATGGAATAGCGGGCTGTGTTCTCAGGTATTGCGCCGAGGCTTCTCAAACTATTTACCATATCTTTGGAAACATCAAAATTTCCCCTTATTTGGAAGGAATCATTTATTATTCCTCTCCATAAAAAAGGTAGCAAGTCGGATGCTGGTAACTACAGAGGAATCTCTAAGTTGTCGGCAATTCCAAAACTCTTTGAAAATATAATTACTCCTCACCTGCAGCACTTGTGCAGATCCACAATTTCTTCATGTCAGCATGGATTTATGAGACGAAGATCGACCACTACAAATCTTTTGGAACTTACCTCATTTGTGATTAGGGGCTTCCAACGTAAATCTCAGACCGATGTGATCTATACGGACTTTAGTAAAGCCTTTGACTCGGTTAATCATTTTCTTCTTATAAGGAAGCTCGATTTAATAGGGTTTCCTACCGATCTCCTTAATTGGCTTCAGAGTTATTTGAGTCACCGGACTCAAAAGGTTCTCCCCACAAGGCAGCCATCTTGGCCCGCTGCTATTTACCTTATTCATCAATGACCTTCCTCTAGTGCTACCCAACTCTAGGGTACTTATGTACGCAGACGATGTCAAACTGTGCGTGCAGTATAAGGACAGCTCATGCCAGTCAGACTTACAATCCGATCTTGACAACTTCCAGGCATGGTGTCGTGTTAACTTATTAAATCTCAACAGCTCAAAATGCAAACTGATGACATTTTCACGTGTCACTACCCAGTATGCAACATATACGCTTAATGAATGTGCATTGGAAAGAATAACTCTTGTTGACGATCTAGGTGTCCGTCTAGATCCTAAGCTTTCGTTTTCAGAACATATTTCTTGCATGGTTAACAAGGCCAAAGGCATGCTTGGATTTATTAAAAAGTGGTCGAAAGAATTCGATTCCCCTTACGTAACTAAGACTCTTTTCACTTCATTAGTTCGTC
This sequence comes from Drosophila bocqueti, assembly GCA_018151655.1. NCBI lineage: Eukaryota > Metazoa > Arthropoda > Insecta > Diptera > Drosophilidae > Drosophila > Drosophila bocqueti. Next base: position 27,461 of record JAECXF010000026.1, read on the forward strand.
CTATTTTGGAATATGGTTCTTGCGTTTGGAGTCCTCAATTTGGAATTCATATTACCCGCATTGAATCTGTTCAAAAAAATGTTCTGCTTTTCGCCCTACGTGGCTTACCCTGGGATGCCGACCTAAGATTACTGTCTTATTCTAGTAGACTTCTATTAATTAACCTACCTAGCTAACCGTAGAACTAAGCTTGGTGTCGTCTTTCTACACAAGCTAATTCACGGTGACGTAGAGAACCCCTACCTGCTAGGACAGCTTAACTTTCACGTTCCTCGACTAACATCTAGAACCTTTATCTCCTTAGCAATAAATCACTGTAGGAGGGAGTTTGAGGCACATGAACCTTTTAGGGTCTTATGTGCCGATTACAACCGACTTTTTAACTTTATAGAGGGACCTGAGAGCCTCCCTCGCCTTAAAACTGTATTGCTAGTAGAATTAGCTCGTAATGTTGCATGAACCTAACCCTAACTTTCCTCGTTCTTTCCTATATTTTCTTCTCACGCGTCTATCTAGAACGCGATCGTGCCGTACGTCACACGGCTGCGCCCCTCGGTCGGTTGGGCGGGAGGTGGGCGTGGGACTCGCGCGACATTCTTATTCTTATAAATCTTTTTTTATTAATATAACGAAAGAGTATTGTCAATTTCGATTAGGTGCTCCGCCACATACAGGCATAATGCCGCTTCCTGTTCCGATGTTTTTGTAACCTTCTGAGCGAACTGTATCTTGTTGGTTTGTTGAAAATTGCCTGCTACGGTCTTATGTTTCTTAGTATTACCATGTGACTTTATGTCATGCAGCTTTGCTGAAATACTGCATTTGCAGTAGCTGCAATACGCCTTGGTCGAGTCGGTTAAATCTTTTCGAATCCAGTCTTTGAATTCAGTATTCTGCAGCCACGTATCGCAAAAATGCTGTTTATAAGAAATTTTAGGAATTTTTTACGCTGTTGCTTTTTAACTTTTGTCACTAGTGATGTTCGATCTTTGTCAGTATCAATATCGATGTTTTAATGATCTGTATCGATTAGTTTGCAACAGTAGTTGCCACATAGTTTAGTATTCACTATCAATTCTTAAAAAAGGTCGGAAAAAATCGGAACTATTGAAAAACTGCCAAAAGTTGCCAACTTACTTTTTAAAATAGCTAGATTTCTAGTAATAGCATTTTACCAAATGTTATAGCTTTTGCAATTTCAAAATAGCTAAATCTAACTGCAAAATAGCTAAAATGGCAACACTGCATGTAGGCAGAGGCGATGATCACTCCGCTCCCATCCGCTGCCACGAATCTAACTACTGCTAGATCTGGTGTGCTGAGATTGGAACAGAGAAAAGCGTTAAAATGATTCTTAATTACTATGCATGCTCTCGACCTACCCACCGAGTTGGGGCACAGTGTTATGTATCCTGGGATCCTTTCGCCAGCAACTTGCTCGTCCCTGGTCCATGGCTCCTGTAACAGTCCGATGTCGATATCCTTCTCCCTGAGAAGGATCGTGAGATTTGCTGAAGAATGGGTGCTACGCTTCAGGTTAATCTGCACGAGTTTCGACATCGGGGTTAGTTGGGGTTGTATCGTGGGACTTGTCGTCGATAACCATATCATCCAACAGCTTGTTGGTGTCATCGACCTCCTCTAGTATCTCGTCCGGCTCAGCCAGGAAGACCTTGATTATGGCCTTCTGTATGCCGTATGCCGTACCGGACCTTGTTGTCGTTGGCTTCCAACTGCGACAGGCAGCGTTGGTTTATGAGAAGAAGGAACGGCTGGCTCGACTTCATCTCTTTCTCAGCCTTTAGGATGGTCCAGTCCTCTGTATGGACATCCGGGTTCTGAGCCTTCAGACAGGCGGTCACCCTAGCGTGGTCAGTCTGCCCCTTCGGTAACCAGATGCGGGCTCTGGGTCTCCTCGAAATCTCCCTGGCGGTGACTAGCCTAATCTTAAGGCCAGCCGCACACTATAATAATAATAATAAATAATATTAGAAAGGAATAATATAATAATAATAATGATAACAAGAAAGGAAGCTAACTTCGGAGTTTAAATACCCTTGCAGTAAGTAGAAGAAGAAGGAGAAAAATGTTCTGACTTTTCGCTTTCTCGGGTACTGACATAAGCTAAATGTTGCGAGCGAAAAATGTTGCGAGCAAAAGACGTTGCGAGAAAAATTCTTGCGAGCGAAAAATGTTGCGAACAAACTAAATGAATTGATATATAAATTAATGTGTTCCTCCGTCGGGATGTGTCCTGTGGTCTCCAGACGCTGGGGATGTGTATTCCTGTGGTCCTCGGTATGACGGCTGCCACCAGGGATTAATAACTTCTTACAAAGATTAGGTTGGGGGGCGTGACATTGCCCCCTTCGTCGATCGCTGGCCTTTTGGCTCATCGAGATTGTTCAAATTAAATAATAATGCCGCTGCTGACCGTTCTTAGCGCGGAGGGCTAACCTCAGTTGGGGCGTATCAGCATTGTTAATATGAAGCTACTTAGTTGCTAGGGCATTAAGAACGTAAACTAGGTAGCTGCTGACTCAAATTTATTGAGCGCTATAATAGTTGTTAACTTATATATTCCTATGACAGCTATATGATATACATAGTGGTCCGATTTGAATAAAATTAAAAACGAATTTCTAGAATAATATAATATGGCAATGTCTCAAATTATATGAAAATATATTGAAAATGGGCATTGCTAAAATTTTTTTTCTCATAAATTTCCGATCGTTTCTATGGCAGCTATATGATATAGTCGTTCCGTTCTGACATATATAGTAGTGAGAGCATATAGAAGACTATCTGCAAAGTTTCATTCAGATAGCTTCAAAACTGAGGGACTAGTTTGCGTAGAAACGGACAGACGGACATGGGTAGATCGACTCGGCTGTTGATGCTAATCAAGAATATATATACTTTATAGGGTCAGAAATGTCTTCTTCACTGCGTTGAAAACTTCTGAGTAAAATTATAATATATAATATAATACGAATTCAAATAGCTACACCTCTCTCTCTTCCAAGTGAACGGACGTGTTTTTTTCTTACGCTCTCGTTTTGTGTTAATTTTTGCATTAAAACATCCTGGGTTTTATTTAAATCTTCTACTTTGTGATTAATAAAGTTCCCGTTCACTTCGTGTGCATGCAGCTATTCTGTTTTGTGTATTTAATTGTTATTATTTTCACAATTTAGTTGTGCTGCCGGTGTTTGCTTTGTTTTTTGCGTTTAGTTTGCGCCGTCGCGACAGCTAAACGTTAAGCTCGCTCCCACGCTCACCCGTTTACCCGCTCTTTCGTTCTCCTGCTCTCTCGGTGCAGCTACACTCTTATCCCTTCTACGTAAAGGTACAGTGGTAAGTCTTTATAATGTCCGCAATGGTCTGTTTCGCTAAGACCTGTAAAAAGGCAATTACTACTAATGATCTTACAGTCGGCTGCTGGCTGTGCGACAACATTGTGCATGCCAAGTGCATTGGTGTTGTTGCTCGGACGGTGGACGATGTAAGAAGAAACATCGGTCTGCGTTACTGCTGCGAGGCCTGTCGCGAGATTGAAAGAGAAATGATGTCTTTTATGCGGCAAACCAAGGGCGGTTTTAAAGACATATGTATTATCGAGTTTTCGTAAAACTCATGATATGCTCTTGGCGCTGGACACTCAATTTAATAGCCTTAAACTATTAAATGAGTCTCCTAGGCTCAAAAAAACCGCAACTGGTCTGCAGCATATAGGCGGATCTCAACAACCAGCGGCGGACTCCCAACAGCAGCCTCTCTCAACACAGCCCTCGACCTCAGAATTAAGTCAAAGAGTTCTGAAATCGAGTGGCAAAAAAGATTCGGCATCCGAATGTGTTGCGGGAGGGACCGATCCCCCGATGATTTCCGTTTTGTCCCCTGGGAGGTCTCAAATATTGACCCTCCAAAGCCCCGATAATTTACCTGCTCAGGGTATCAGGCCCGGACTACCGGCCGATATCGGCAGTGCAGACAATCAGCCTCACCGCCGAAAGCCCTTGTAGTAATACCACCTACGAAACAGATATTTGTTTCGCGGCTCACCCCTGCTCAGACATCGGAAGATGTTATTGCCTTTATTCAAGGCAAAACTAGAGCTGAAAAATACAAATAAAGGTGGAAAAATTCAAATTTTCTTATGCTAGGAATATTTTATCTTTTAAAATAAAGGTCCCTAATGAACTCTTTGAAACAATATGCTCTACCAAATTCTGGCCAGAATATGTTGTCGTCAAAGAGTTTGAAGCTAAGAAAAAGAAAAAAAGGCCCGTAGGAATAAGTCTTCCCAGGCCCGACCAGACCACTGTGCCCTCTACGACATCCGCTCCAAAAAACTAATCAATTCCCTATCTATCTCCTATCAGAATGCAAGAGGCTTACGTAGTAAGCTTCCCACATTGTATTCTGATAGTCTCTCGTTTGCATCCCAGGTTATTGTGTTCACAGAAACCTGGTTAAAGCCGGAGATTCTGAGCTCCGAAGTTTTCCCAGCTGTGTTCACAATATATCGGCTGGATCGGCCTATCAGACGTGGGGGTGGTGTCCTCATAGCGGTTGACTCCACTCTCGCGTCGGAATTAATAACTTTCGAGGAGTTCGATGTTGAATTCCTCTGTGTGAAGCTAACCATCAATGGTAGCTCTATTTTTATTACCTGTTCATACATTCCTCCTATGTCCGAACTTCCTATTTATTGGAACCATCTTTCCGCTATCCAAACGGTTTTCAACCGACTTTCGAATAAGGATCATTTAGTAGTTCTTGGTGATTTTAATATCCCAGGGGCTATTTGGTCCTCAAATACATCTTCTAATATACTTGAGTTGAGTCATCTTAAAAACAAAAAATCTAGGCTGTATACTAAATATAAATATACCGGTTTTAACTCTGCCCTATCCCTTTATTTATCTGCTCGGTCAAGATTTACCGTGTTGAACGCGCAGTGTTACAAGAATTATTTGACTCGTTGTAGGGTCCAGATCTCTCAGGACCCAAAACAGTTTTATAATTTTGTTAACACTAAACGTAAGCCAATTACGCATCCTTCCTCGCTTTCGTTTGAAAATACAACCGTAAAAAATGATCGGTCTATTGCCGATCTGTTTGCGCAGTTTTTTCAAACCACTTACTCAACTTCCACTGACTGTAATCAGACTTATTCCTACATCATGCCCAAATCGTCATTTTCAGTCCTACTTTAGACGAAAGCACTATTCTTTCAGATCTTCATCGCGTTAAGCCCATTTATTCGCCAAGTCCCGACGGTATACCTGGCTGTGTGCTTAGGTATTGTGCCGACGCCCTGTGCAATCCCCTTCTAAAATTGTTTACCTTGTCCCTAGAAACCTCCCACTTCCCCCTTACTTGGAAGGAATCATTTGTTATTCCTCTCCACAAAAAAGGTAGCAAATCGGATGCCAGCAACTATAGAGGAATCTCTAAGTTGTCGGCCATTCCAAAACTTTTCGAGAAAATCATTACTCCACATTTGCAGCACCTGTGTAGATCAATTATTTATCCATGTCAGCATGGATTTTGAAAGCGTAGATCAACGACAACCAATCTTTTAGAGTTCACTTCCTTCTTAGTTAAGGGCTTCCGTAAGGGCTTTCAGACTTTTTTTTTTTTTTTTTTTTTTTTTGTAATAGGTTTATTGCAGTGGCTGTTTTAACACTAATAACTATATCTATTATTATCAAAAACAATTTGTATATAGTGGTTCTTTACAATTAATTTAAAGTGTCAATTTGTATGCTTCAGAGCAAACAGCTGCCCGAATTGTTATCTATTTCGATTGGGAAAAGCAAGATGATAAGGTTTAAAGGATTTTACGGCTCGGCAGTTGACCTAGGGTGACCTTCTTGAGCCTGCGTCTGGTCCGCGCAGTTGCTGCAGCCCTTGCTAGCGGGTTGGGGTGGACTCGGAGTCTGGAACAGTGTCTCCTGGCGAAATCGTTGATTGTGTCACCAACCAGCGGGACATGGAGATCTCGGTGAATGTCAGTGTTGCGGATATACCACTCTGCCCCACTAATGCGCCTAAGAAATTTAGCTTGGAATGAACTTATCTTCTTTAGATTGGACTTAGAAGCGATGCCGTAAATGGGAAGTCCATACTTCCAAATTGGTGCTAAGATAGATAGGTAAACCCTCTTCTTGTTGGCTAAACTTAGCTTAGAGTTAGCATGAGTTAGCCAATATAGCCTCCTCGCAGCGTTCTCCAATTTCCCCCTTGTCTGCTTGATGTGAGAGGCAAATGTGAGCCTGCGATCAAGGATCAGGCCCAGGTAACGGTGCTCCTTGTGCTGAGGAAGCAGTTGATCGTGCAGGAAGACACCCGGGCTGGAATCCTTGCGCAGAGTGTAGGTGACCGTAGCACACTTGTCAGGGTTAATGGCAATGTTCCACCTACAAGACCAATTTTCAAAACGTTTGAGGATTATCTGGAGTTGGTCAGTTGCCTCGTAGACACAATCAGATCTAGACAAAATGGCAGTGTCATCTGCATAGGTGGCGATGCACAGACTGTTGCTGCGTCTGCAACTGGGCATTGGGGCGTCTTGAGTGAAGAGAGTGTACAAGGTAGGACCCAACACACTTCCTTGAGGAACTCCGGCAAGAATGGGTCTGGTCGAGGAGGATATTCCATCCTGAACAACCTGGAAAGATCTGTCCTTCAGGAAGCTAACGACAAGCTCGAAAAGCTGGTGAGGAAGAAGACCCCTGAGCTTGGCCAGCAGTCCAGGGTGCCAAACTCTGTCAAAGGCTTGTTGGATGTCCAGGTATGCAGCTACCGTATATTGCCTCTTTTGGAAACCATCCATGATGAAGTCGCCAACTCTGTGAAGCTGCTCGGGAGTGCCATGATTTTGCCTGAAGCCAAATTGGTGATTGGGCATCGCGTTCTGGACTTCAGATGTCTTCAGAAAGCGATCAAGAATGCACCGTTCCAAAATCTTGCCGAACGTGGAAAGGAGGCTTATAGGTCGGTAACTATCAACATCGTTGGGCGGCTTTCCTCGCTTGTGGATCATCACAACGTTTGCCTTCTTCAAGGGCTTTCAGACAGACGTAATCTATACTGATTTCAGTAAAGCATTTGATTCTGTCAACCATTCTCTTCTTGTTTGGAAACTCGATCTAATGGGATTTCCGGTTGATCTTCTTAGTTGGATCTCAAGTTATCTAAATGGCAGAACGCAAAAGGTCCTCTTTAAAAATTCTTTATCTAATGTTCTCAGGGTTACTTCTGGCGTCCCGCAAGGGAGCCATTTGGGTCCCCTGTTGTTTACATTATTTATCAACGACCTGCCCAAAGTTCTGACTAACTCCAGAGTACTTATGTACGCGGACGACGTCAAACTTTGCGTGCTATATAAGAACGCTTCCTGCCAGTCTGATTTACAAACAGATCTCAATAACTTCCAAACATGGTGCCGCATAAACTTATTGAACCTAAACGGCTCTAAATGCAAGCTAATGATTTTCTCTCGTGTCGCTCCCAAGCTCGCGACTTACACGCTAAACTGCTGCTCTTTGGAAAGAATTAAAATAGTCGATGATTTGGGTATCCGACTGGACCCTACACTTGACTTTATCGATCATATTTCGTGCATGGTGAATAAAGCCAGAGGTGTGCTTGGTTTCATTAAACGGTGGTCGAAAGAATTCAATGACCCCTATGTTACAAAATCCCTATATATTTCGTTAGTTCGTCCTATCTTAGAATATGGATCTTGCGTCTGGAGCCCTCAGTATGGGGTTCACAGTAAACGCATTGAGTCAGTTCAGAAGAACTTTTTGCTTTTCGCTTTACGCGGTTTGAACTGGGATCCAAACCAGAGGTTACCCTCATACTCTAGTAGACTTCTCCTAATTAACTTACCTTCTTTAGCTAACCGTAGAACCATGCTTGGCATTACGTTCATTTTTAACCTCATCCACGGTGACGTGGAAAGTGCTGAGTTGCTGGGTCAGCTTAACTTTCGCGTACCGAGTAGAAATACTAGATCCTATTTTCCTTTAGTTTTGAGCCAATGTAGAACGTCTTTTGAATTGCATGAACCCTTTAGAGTCTTATGTGCAAATTATAACGATTTGTACATGATAACATCAATCGTAGATAGCCTTCCCCAACTAAAAACCTTAATACTAACCCACTTAGTACGCATGCAGGCAAACAGTCTGGCAGCACGCCAGTAGTCACTTCCTCGTATTCCTTTTCTATACTTTCATATGTCGCGCCTACTAACACCTAACACGAACAGGCACGTGCTTGGTGTCAGATGGGCCACTTGAATGTACTGATCGTAGTGCATCAACGTCCAATCCAAAAAAAAATAAAGTACGCGCGCGCGCTAGGGGTCACACTAGACCAAACGAGCAGGCCACACTAAGTCGGGCAAATTACATACCGGTGGCGGGCACACTGAACGACGCCAATCCTTATATAAAGCGGGCGGTTGATCAGGTTAGTTGACCAGGTTCCAATACTAAATTGTTATTAGCTCTTTTTCCCAACAACCTTTCTCCCCGATGACTTCAGGGTCCGACAATAAAAACAATCTCTCTTCCGACGACTTCAGGGTCCGACAATAACAACAACCTCCCTTCGGACAACTTCAGGGTCTGACAATAATAACACCTCCCTCCGACGACTTCAGGGTCCGGCAATAACAACAACCTTGCTCTCCGCCGACTTCAGGGTCCGATAACAACAACAACGTCTTATCGCCGACTTAAGGGTCCAAACCAATACCCCAATTTCTTATTGCCGACTTGAGGGTCCGACAACGAAACCAACCATTTCTTATCGCCGACTTGAGGGTCCCTACCAACAACATCACATTCGTATCGCCGACTTGAGTGTCCAACTAACAAACAAAACAATAATTTCTTACCGCCGACTTAAGGGTCCAAACCAAGAAGAATACTTTCGTATCACCGACTTAAGGGTCCAAACCAACAAAAATACTTCCGTAAGGAAGTATAAAGGGTCCAAAACCACAACAACAACTCCGCTACCGCCAACGTACGGGACCGCAACAACACATAACCCGCCGCAGCCGATGGCCCTCTATTTTACAGGTACGACCACACCGGAAGCTGCTAGACGCGAGAAGCGACAAAAGGACAACAGACTCGAGAAACCATACCCGCCGGCGCATCGACTTCGCACCACAATTAAGTATCCTCTACGATACTAATTACGCAGCGTTATCACTGGGAATTTGGGTCGGGGAATCTCTTACAGTAATCACGCATGAACCAAAAACCTTTCCTGAACGAATCCTGGCCGACCCTAAACTATCCGAAGAAAGACAGAACGTCAAAATTATTATCTTTTTTTTAAAATGCACCTAAAAGTTTTTCTCCAATGTTTTTACCTAAACCAAAACATTTTCCTCCTAAGCTTGTACCTAATATATTTTCAATTATACTTCTACCTGTAATATTCTCATTTAAACTCGTACCTATACTTTTTCCTACTACACTTTCACATAACTTTTTGTATTTTTTTTTTTTGTGTATCTAAGCTTCTTGAATTGTTCTCACTTAAATTTGTTCCAAAATTTTCCTGGTGATTTCCCATATTATTTTACGATTTTCTAATCTAATTATTGGCGATGGCCTTCACTACCTTTTGTTCGCGCCATCGCCTTTTCGCTATGTGCTCTCAAAACTTCTCATGCATCACTGTTCAAAATTCTCAAAATTTCTGTGTCCTCTGTTGCTGTGCCGAATTCTCTGAACCGTTGTCTTCATCGTAATTTTGATTGTCGCCGACACTGCCGATCTGCTTCTGTTTCTAAGTTGCGCCATTTCGTCTCTTTCGCCACTGCTGCTCGCTTGCCATATATTTCGCTCCTCTGTATATCATACACCAAACCGTTTGCTATGATCGCCTTCTTTTTTAAACACGTCGAATCTAGCGCTAAGTCGCGCGTCTCCAGTTCTCGCACCAACGCTGTCGATCTACTGCTATTTCTAAGTTGCGCTTTTCCATATCCTCTTCATCCGTTGCTTCGCTTGACAGCTTTTTCATAACCTGCATTTTCTGTGTTTCGTTTATTATTTTTTTTGATGTTTCTAATATTTTTGCTGAGCGGTTTTAACCAAATGCAATTTGCCAATTTTCCGTGTCAACATTCTGTGGTACATGCCAGGGGCAATAGTTAAAATTGATTCCGACGCCACAATTCGAACCAATTCTTTCTGGATTCTATTTGAACGCTGTCTTAGAAAATTCGCCAAGGCTCTTTCCTTCGCTTTAAGGAAGTCTATTGCCACAACGGACCGAGTAAGTCATTTTGAGGCATATATATACTCCGGGGACCTCAAAAACGGCAAATCTTTCCCCTTCCATATGCCAAGTCCATCTGGACCAGATGGGAAAAGGTGGAGAAGAACTATGAAATCTGCTCTGACCTTCTTTCTTCACTTCAGCAGGGTTTGAATCCAAGTACAGAAACTGCTACACCGTCTATTCAAGATGTGTCGCCCAGCTTCAGGAAACCATACAGAAGGTCGAGCCCAGTCTACTCAGGCTTCCGCAACCATCCAACCGCCCACTTCTACTGGCTATCGTTTACCGCTAGTGGACACCGAAATTTTCTCTGGTGAAACCGTTCCAAGACCTTCCGCTCCGTCTTGTTCACGACCCGTCCCCCTTCGCTGGATCGGGCACCTCCCTACTTCTAGGTTTCATATTACGAACCATCACTTACGCCTTGTTCTTCATTCTCACCAGATCCGATGTCACCACTTCTACGCAGCGCAATTTCTTCTGAAAGCAGACGTACCCGAGGTACCTAGTCCCTACCGTAGACGAGTCTGCACGGAATCCATCCGTTTCCGATACGCATTCTTACGCTTCGATCAGGTTTGGGATAACGGCATCTCCTGCCTCTTCGGAGCCTGCCACCAGTCTATTAAAGACGACCATATTGCAACCCGAGTGACTGCGGGGGGGGCGGAATATTTAGGTGAGGCGCCCACTGTACCCCCTTTGCTCACCGAGTTTCCGAAAGCCCGGCCGCTCTTGCATTCCCGTATATCGGACCTTCGCGCATTTTTCGTCGAGCATGACGACGCCCGCCCGCTTTTCGCTCCGCTCCTCACTTCCCTACAAACAAGCTTGTTGGGAAGTGTAGACATATGAGGGAAATCATACAAATTATTTTTGGTTCAGCCTTGAAATTGTATATTGTTTACTGTTGATAAGTTAATGGGCTTCGAAAAGACCTAGTCTTCGTAAGACTATTACACAGTGTAACAGTCATTCTAAACTTTTTAAGTCACCTAGTAGAGATTGTTAAGCAGTTCGAATACAACACCAAACCATGTTTGAAATTCTTCTAACACCCTCAAAATCTGAAATTGAAAGCATAAATAGTAACTGATAATCGCGCCTGCCTTAACATAACACGCACGGGCTTGGTATAGAAACGGCGTTTTAGTGCGCCAAAGTCAAATTTAGGATAAACAATATTGTAACGAATTTGAATGAATTTGTATTGAATTTATACACCAGACGAGCCCAGAAAATGCATACATATACATAGACCATAAAAACATTATTTTTAAAAATATTTGGCTACATCTCTGACCAGATGAAAGTATGTTAAAATACAAGGCCATAGTCGCTCTGGCTAACTCACTGTAAAATGAAATTTTACTTGTTCATAGTAAATTTAGTAAATGTTGAAAAACAGCGAAATTAAACATGTTTTATTTTTTCTTTCCTATGGCAGAGATAGGATATGGTATTCAGATTTTCAAAAATGAAAACCGAAATTATAAATTAAACAAATTGCCCAAAGGTATAATTGTTTTCTGTACTGTACAGGCTCTGAAATGACTAATTTACTGCGATGCAAACGTCTGTACAAAATAATAATACCCTGCCAGGATTTAAATATAACAAGAAAGGAAGCTAACTTCGGCAAGCCGAAAATTAAATACCCTTGCAGTAAGGGTTTAAAATTTGGTATATTAAAGGATTGCGGTTATTTTCGCTTTCGCGTGTTCCTAGGTAATATAAATGTAGAGCGATGCATGTTGACAGTGAAAAATGTTGCGCAACAACTAAATTTTCCTAGCAACAAAGCTTTCAAAATAAATTAATTGATATATGTACATATTCCTATGGCAGCTATTTGATATAGTATGATTTTGATCAAATTAAAACAGAAATTCTAGAATAATACAAAATGTCAACATTTCCGATCGTTCCTATGGCAGCTATATGATATAGTTGTCCGATCCGGCCCGGTCCGACTTATATAGTAGTGAGAGCATATAGAAGACTATCTGCAAAGTTTTATTCAGATAGCTTTAAAACTGAGGGACAAGTTTGCGAAGAAACGGACGGGCAGACAGGCGGACAGACGGACATGGCTAGATCGACTCGCCTTTTGATGCTGATCTAGAATATATCTTCTTTTAGGGTCGAAAATGTCTCCTTCACTGCGTTGCAAACTTCTGACTAAAATTATATTACCCTGCAAGGGTATAAAAAGAAGGATAATTATGTTTCTTGGCTCTAAAAACTACAAAATAAACGGTCAATCAAAACATTTTTGCTCGCTTTAAATTTTGGTGACGGGGGGATTACCTCCGGGCCTGTAGTTTTCAAAGGGGGCCCGAGATTTTCAAAATATCAAGCGGGGGGAGGCCGGCACTTGGTTACCCCCGGGCCCTGATTTTCTCTCTGCGGTCCTGTATACGAGATATTTGTACTATATATGAAGAGCACTTACAAAAAAAAAATGAGCTAGAAGAGAAATAAGCCGAGGATGAGTGATATACATTTTTAAATATATATGTATATGAATTTATTTGCCAATAACTAATTATTCAAGAGAAATTACAAAAACATCTGAAGCTAGAGGAGAAATAAGCCCGGCATAAGTGATAAAAATATATATATGAATTTTTTTTGCTAATAATATTTTTTATTTTTTTATCGTTCTAATTATACAGTCATTAGAAAAGTTTTCCAGCTTAACGCACAAGGTGTCTGAAGAATTAGATTCATTTTTACAAGCCATCCACGATACAGAACTTCCCAATTCTGTGGAAACGACGAGAGAGCTGTTAGATAACCAAGCCATTAACTATGACCGACTAAAGGTAATTTTGTGTTTTATCTTAATGGATTTTCCCGTTAAAAAATACTTTTCTTTAGAAAGAAATTCTTGCTGCAGCTAAACACGGAGAAACACTTCTTATTAATATTAAATCTATTGAAGAATTTAAGGAATTCTCTGAGCGCACCGGCAATATAAGCGCCATTGAAAGGTAAGTCATTTTAAATATTTATTTAAAATCGAACTATTTAATTAAAAGCATTAGCAATAGCGGCTTCTAATAAAAGAGAGCACTTTGGTAGGGTCTATATGTTCCCAAATCCTGTAGGGGGGGATAGGTTCACCTTCTAGGTGTTGAAGTCCACGTCTGCTTAGCGAGGGGCAATATGAATGAATATGAATATGTTCTGATGTTTCTTGCTCCATCTCAAAGAATCTGCATGTATCGATTTCTGAAAGCTGTAATTTCTTAAGGTGATTCTTAGTTTGCAGTTAGGTAGCCTGTTAGAAAGGGAATTTCTTACTTCTTTAAATTGATGTTGCGTTTAGATTGAGTTATCTGGGGACCGAGAAATTATTTGGATTTTCTAAGCCTTGCACTGCCGGGCAAGTGGCGACTTATCTCCGCTTCCTTCCAATCCTGAGCAGTTCTCTTTTACGTCCTTTCGATAGTCCACAGAACGGCTCAGGGCCGATTAATGGTGTCATCGTCTTGCCTTTAGCTAGCGAGTCTACCACCTCGATTCCCAAATGGCCTTCTTTCCCTGGCACCCAGCACGCCGTTAAGATGTTTTTATAGTCAAGCTGCTGGAAACAGTTCTCTAGAAGTCCGGATGAAATCGTAAAGGAACTCAGCGCTGCACAGTGGTCGGTCTTGTATGGAGCGGGCAGCCAAAAATACTTCTAGTGGAGATATCACTATGCAATTTTTACAGTAGATTTAGAAAAATATATTAAATATATTGTATAAAAAGTAGACATACCGGACGACTATATCATATAGCTGGCATAGGAACGATCGAAAGTTTTTGAAGTAAAATTATAACTTAACCAGTTTTTAACATATTTTCATATAATTTTAGATATGGCCATTTTGTATTATTCTAGAATTTCGGTGTTAATTTGATCAAGATCGGACTACTATATTATATCATCTTGTATGGAGCGGGCGACCAAAAAATGCTCGAAAAACCGCGAGACGCCGTTGTTCTTTTCATTGTAATTCAGCCATCTGCAACGTTCTGCAGCTGCAATTTTTTTAAACATTATCTATAAACATTAACCAATATTTTAAAATTAATTTCATCGTGGTATCAGGTGGTCATCACTTTTGAAACTCTTAGTGAAAAATGAGTTCACTTAACATTTAATGCTTAAAAAGGCACAGGTTTCACAATCTCTTAATAAACTAAAAACAACACGTCAGAAACTCTAAAACTGCAAAAAGTTATAGTAAATATCTTTATTTGTAATATTAAATGATTCCATTTGAAAAAGACTTTCTTTTTCACGTGTAATAATATTTTAATTGCGACCGTCACTTGCAAGTTGCGCACGCTGCCAAGCCAAATCCATTTTGTGCTCTATGTTTCGCACTCATTCTTAAAGAGAATAGTTAGAATAAAGCAAACACAATCATACATTTTAGTAGCTTCATCAATTCCGAGTTAGGGTTGACACAATTCTAGCCAATGGTTTGACTTTCATTTTTTTATTTTTGGCCTATGGGCCAGACCACTGTGCGCTGTGAGCGCTGCCTGGCTGTCAGAGAAGATGTCAATCCGTGCGCTGTGCATTTTCCTGCGAAGGCATTCACGAGCACAGATTTCTATTTCCTGTATATCTGCTTGGAAAATGGTTGGCTATGGATTTTTTGAACCTTGGTCCGAACATACCAGCCGCGGAGGCAGATATATTGATTTTGTTTTCCATTTATTCCAGGACATGTCCGGATCGCTCCAGTAATGCCTATGCAGACCAGTCGTTGTACTTTGGTAAATGCAGCAACAGCTGTCTTCTGGGTAGATTTCGTCCACCATAACAGGTGGTAGGTAGGTTAAGATCGGTTTTACCACAGTGTAAAAAAAACAGTAGATCATTTTGGGACTTTGGCCCAATGTTCTACCAAAAAGCCTGTTGCAAGCAACAGTGTGCGCATCACACTATATGGGGTAGCAGTGATGTCAACAAACGGGGTGAGTGCCTTCTTGAATATCTATTGTGTAGTCAATTAGATGTACTCAATAGAGGGTACAAACCCACCTTCATAAACGCAATCCGGGAGGAGATCTTAGATCTCACCTTGGCTACAAATTTCATATCCGATTGCATAAC
The DNA here is from genome assembly GCA_018151655.1 of Drosophila bocqueti. Taxonomy (NCBI): domain Eukaryota; kingdom Metazoa; phylum Arthropoda; class Insecta; order Diptera; family Drosophilidae; genus Drosophila; species Drosophila bocqueti. The sequence goes on from JAECXF010000026.1 coordinate 42,909, forward strand.
GAACTGGAGGGTTACGGATATGGCCACCCTATCAGACCACCATCATATCCGGTTTGATCTACCTGGCAAAACGGAACTCAAGCACTACCAGAACCAGCTACATTGCAAAAGGTCTTCGCTAAGGGCTCAATTAATGGGGTGGGGCTTACAAGAAGAACAGTGGGTCTTTTACTCAAGACCGAAAGGAAGTGCTAGATGCATTTCCCAAGTCTAAGATATACACGCAGAGTCAACCAGATGGAGTATTAAACTCAACCTATTGTGGCAAGGCTGCAAAAATCTGATCCCCACCGGGGCTTTAAAAAAGGTAAAAGATTTGACTGCCCACCTGACCTTGTCAGGATCGAAGATAATACCGGAAAGAGATAATTATCTCTCCACTTGTCGGCCAACTTAGAGCCAGCTTTGCTAGGGGATATATAACACAATCTTGGAGGAGAATCAACGTGGTATTTATTCCTAAACAAGGCAACCTAGCTCTTGACCAACCCAAGTCATACAAACCGATAAGTCTTTCGTCTTTCTTCCTCAACTGAAACCAAGACCAATCACTATCCCTAATGTAAATGACGTTGCTGCCATGGAAGCTGCTCTACTGGAAGTAATCACAGCGGACGGTTTTGAATTTCGTATGGCTCTATCTGGTGGACTGCGAATATTTCCTAAAGACTCTAACACTCACAGGGCAATCACCAAGTTCTTAAATGAAGCAAGCGTACAGTACAAGCACTTCTGCCTTAGAGACGTAGGTAATGGGGATGTATGTAATGGTATGTATGGTAGTATAATTTTCACAAGTTTGGGATTAATGTCGTTAAGTCCAGTAGCGTCTCTCTTAATTTTATATATACATTAAAGGACCTCACACTGACCAACACACACAAAACTAAATCTAAATCACAAAAGTCTTCAGGTACAGATTGTTGGTTTAGATTTTGGCAGATGATCAATGATCTCAGGTACTGCGCATGTTAGAAATTTGTTGTTTAACGCGTTGACGTTTATATCCGGATCGCGACTTGCTTCGACTTTAAATACTCCAAAGCTTTTAATGACTTTCCATCTTTGGCTAGTGGAAGTGATTTTTTTAGTATTACTTTGGACTATGTAGAAATGCGTTAAATCTAGGATTTACTTTTAATAGAACTCTGACGTGGAATGATCACATTACAAGGGTAATTGGAAAAACGTATGGAATATTAAGGTCACTCTCCATAATCAAACGTTTTCTGCAAACCAATATACGGCTATTAATAGCAAAAAGATGCATTATTCCTGCTCTTTTCTATGGCCTGGAATTCTTTGCATTCTGCGATGTCAATAGCCAAAACAAAATTAAAGTTGTATTTAACAATATTGCGAGATATATATTCAACCTACACAGAGCAGAGCATGTATCTGGATTCGCCAATCAAATATTTGATATTTGATAATCAAATATTTGATATTGAGCTGACAAAATGGATACAAATTCGCATCTTAATCTATCTTCATAAAATAATATATAGTAAGAAACCATCATACCTTTTTGACAAACTAAGGTTCATGTCATCAAGAAGAACTAACAACATTATGTACATTAGGCCCATTTCTCTAACAGCAGAAAGACATTTATTTATTTTTTTTTTTTTTTGAGATAATTAATTTTATTTTTACGCTGAGCAACCAATTAAATGGTTTTAAAACGTAGGAACTAACAATAGTAACAAACATAACATGAAAACATAACAGAAAGGATAAAATTACAATTTAATTAACAATGGAATTTTGGCTACTGAGGGAGTTCACGCGTTCTTTGCCTTCCTCTTGTCCAAAGGTATCCTGGATGACGCCTCCTTCGCCCGGTCGTCGGATTAGCCAATGCAGCCGCTAGGTGGTTAGTGTGGACCTGAAGCCGATCATTGTAGCTACTAGAATGTCGATTTATTTGCTTTCTAACGGATGGAATGTTGAGGTCGTTTGCAATGTCAACATTTCTGGCATACCAGGGCGCATTAGTGATCGTGCGCAACGCTCGGTTTTGGACCCATTGCACTCGCATAATGTTAGAGTCGGAAGCCGCACCCCATATCTGGAGCAACACTTTTTTGCGGAGGCTTAGGTTGCTCGCTAGCTTAGCATCCAGTTTAATTTTCTAAGCTTGCAATTTTACT
>JAECXF010000027.1:0-14743 GCA_018151655.1 Drosophila bocqueti
CCAACATTCTTGAGGGATTCTGCCACAGTGGTGACCGATCAAAGACGTGTAATCAGCTCCTGCCTCCAATGCACCCAGTGCATGCGGCCCTTCGCAGCATCGGGCTCCTCCTCATTTCTAATTTGCAAATTACGGACCATCACTCACGCTCTATTCTTCATCCAGATTAGATCCAATGTCAGCACTTCCACGCAGCGCTATTTCTTCTACAAGCAGACGTTCCGAGGTACTTAGTCAAACCGTATCCGAGTCTGCACGGAATGTTTACGTGAGGGGCCCACAGTACCATCTCCTCTGGCCACCGAGCCTGGAAAGCTCAGGGCCGCCTTGCGCCCTGCATTGCCGGCCTTCGCTCACCGTCCATCGAGCGTGCTAATGCTCGCCCGCTCCCCGCTCTTCAGCAATCATCGGCCGTTTTTGGCAATTTTCTGCCGCTCCTCGGCACTTTCTTGGACACGCTCGCCCGCTCTCCGCTCCGCTTTAATTTTCGGCCGGCTTTCGGCACTCTTCTGCCGCTCCTCAGTCCTCTGTAGCTTCCGCGCTCACCCCTCGTGGGCTCCCGGAGCTCCGCGGTCGCCCGCCATCGTTCTTCCACTTTGACTTAGCGAAGTAAAGCGGAGGGAGCGCGACTTAGTACCGATTGTCAGTATCATGGCGCAGTCGAATAAACTTAATCATTATTTACTGTCCCTGATAAAACCGAATACTACTCAAGCAATGTAAAAACAAGTATTTAGTCTTTATCTGGTTTTGCAAATCATTAAAAATAACGTGATTCCCCATATTGTATGTAATTTTTTTTGGTCCTCGTATAGAAAAATTCCAATAAATAAAATATTGTAGAAAAGGTTTTGTGCATAAAGAAAAGAGCCGCATATATATATATGGTATTGAAAGTGAGGTATACCGGATTACATTCAAAATTAGACAGTTATTTACCTGTGATACTAAAGCCCGTTTCTGGTAAGTTGTACTTTCTAAAAATATTTGCTTAAATTCACTTGGACTTGATAATTTAAAGTCGGATGCAGAAGCAATAAAATCCAGCAATTGGGCCAGGTCTTGCAGATGCTGAGCACTTTTCCATACTTTGGGATGCTAAAAGCTCTACACCATTAGCACACCATTGGTTAGCCTAAAAGACATCGAGATTTACTTATATTGACTGCTATAGAAATATTATGACACCTTACGCTCTCTACTCTTTCATTAGTTCATGATTCCTGGTTAAGGCATCTAACCTTTGATAATACGCAATTTTATTAACTCGCAAACACGATTTAATTCGTCGCACTTCGGCTGAACAACAACTATGGCACATTCCTTGAGAGTTAATTAGAGTTTGTCCAAGCAACAAAACTTTATTTGCCCTCTGTGTGTCATCTTGAAAACTCTTATAAAGATCGTTTGTTTTTTCCAAAAGTTCCGAAGCACGTTCGGCACTCTCCACCCTCACATCTCAGCTATTAACTTTATATGTCCGTCAAATATGTTCTTAGATTGTAAGATCAATTATTAGGAAAAAATAAAGTGAAATTATTTGGAATTCACTACCGTATTTTATGGAAATCTTGCTCGAATATCCGAAGATGCAAACATTGCTCCAGAGAATCCCAGTGTGTCTGCCAAATCATCGAAACGTTCCTTCCGTTTCCTCTAGTTGAACGAGAAGTCTAGGTGAAACATTCAAAAACTATATAAGTATATAAATATGTCAAATGAGTTAAACTCTAGTCTACTGTATAGTTATACAAGCATTGTGATTTGGATTTGGTATGTCCCAAATAAAAACAAATTTCTAATTGTTCACGCCAAAAGGGCGCTTTTTTTTACAGAGGCAGTGGATCCCGTACACTCTCACGCTCTCCCTCTTAATTAAAAAAATATTTATAAATATTCTTTTCCTGGATAATAATAGTAAACAAGAAAAGCTAACTTCGCATGCCAAAGTTTAAATACACTTGCAGTAAGTAAGTAAGACTTTTCGGTTTCTCGGATACTGACATAAATGTTGCCAGCGAAAAATGGGTTGCGAACAAACTAAATGAATTTATATATATATTCCTATGGCAGCTATATGATATAGTGGTCCGATTTCAAATTAAACCGAAATTCTAAAATATTACAAAATGGCCATGTCTGAAATTTTATGAAAATATGTTGAAAATTGCCTAAGTTAACATTTTTTTTCTCAAAATTTCCGATTCGTTCCTATGGCAGCTATATGATATAGTCGTCCGATCTGGCCGTCTATATATAGATAGAAGACTATCTGCAGTTTCATTCAGATAGCTTAAAAACTGAGGGACTTGCGTAGAAAACGGACAGACGGACATGGCTAGATCGACTCGGCTGTTGATGCTGATGAAATATATATACTTTATAGGTCGGAAATGTCTCCTTCACTGCGTTGCAAACTTTGACTAAAAATTATAATACCCTGCAAGGGTATAATAAAATTCCAAAACATATAACTAAATATACAGTCCACAGCTCCCATAAAAAAATATGAGCCCAAAGCCCACTGCACAGTAACGCTGACTTAATTTGTAAATTTATTTATTTACTTTTGGCCGTCACCCAGCGGGCGTACAGGGGGACCAACGGGTGAGAAATCAACTGCCGTAACTGTTCGTACCGTTGAAAGTGCGACCATAGTCTCCTGTGAGGGCGGCTGGAAGCAGGTCCCAGTACGGTCATGTCTCTGCTGAGGATGCTGACGAATTATAGTCGGGCGGGGAGAAGAAAACTCCTGCCAAGGTGGAACAGCATGCCGAGGGATGCGTGTCCGGGGGGTGCTTGACGTTAGTATGCGGACTCTGTGGACCGGGACTGACCCATCAGTTTAAACTAGGTTTACCACGGTATGCGGTTCTACCGTGGCGGACAATCCCCACCCAGCAAACTCGTGGGACACAATATAAACACAAATATAAATAAAACAAGCAAACCAAAGGTGACCGCCAAACCTTAAAGGCATAAAGGGGTGCCAAACGCCAGCGCTCATCTGAGGCTCAACCACCGCAGCCGAAGCGTTCCAGGGTGCAGCCCCAGCGGTCCTTCGCCGAGGTGACCAAGGGCAAGATCCTGATTGAGTGGTGGATGAGGGCTCCAGTGACGGACAGATTCCGAGGGACCAATGGCGCTGGATCGTTGGCGAGCTGCACAACAGTTTCGTGAGGAGCTGTTGGAGTTGGGAGGTGCACTGCCTCGATGTGAGGATTCTGGATGGTACCAGGGTGGCGTGAAGCGTGATCGCGCAGTGAGGGCACGGCCTCCGTCACCTTTTACAAGCGGGCGATCGTGAAAATCTTACATTCCCTCCTCTGATTGGCGAGTCGCCAGGGTCGAGGAGGCCGTTGGTCCGAGGCGCCAGGTTGTCCTGACTTCAAATGAGGGGACAGTCGAGGTGCTGAGGAATAACGGGGCTTCTCCGGTACGGCTTCGATAGCGTGGCCGTGCGAGTCTATAAGGCCGACGCTGCCGGGCCAAAAAGAGGAGGACTCGACCTAGAGGACCTCAGATCGAGAAGTCGCCAGGGTTGTCCGACGACGAGGACATTCTGAGGCTACGTCTCCGCAGAGAGTGAACTGGCGAGGGGCCTCGCGAGGTTGGAATGTCCGAAGAGGAGGACGGAGGACAACCCGCTCGGACGGAATGTCTCTGACGTTCCTGCAGATAAACCTCCACCACAGTAAAGCAGCCCTACTAATCCACTCTGGCAGAAGGGTAACACCGACACTGTCCTCATCCAGGAGCCCTGGATCTGTGGCGACAGAATCCAATGGTTGAGGGCAGCCGGCTATAGTGGCTGCACGCAGCCCCTACAACAGGTAAATCGCGAGCCTGCATACTCGTAAAGAAAGACTTAACTCTTTATGCTACCCAATGAAGATCTAGTTACAGTACGTTCAGAGGGACCACATGGATCCTCCGATATGCTCCGCCTACCTGATCCATCCTGATCCGACCAAGACCCCATCCCCCAACTCTTAGGCATGTAAATCGAGGAAAGCATCAGTGGGGCAGAACTGACACTAACGACAGGGGTGGGCCCTTTTGATTTCATCCTTTCATCCAACTTGCTAGTGGAAATTCGGGGAACGAACTCACTTTTATTACCAGGAACCGTAGGGAGGTATTAGATATCACCCTTTCTAAATCACTAAGGGATACCATGAAGTCATGGAGGGTGCTGAGTGCACTCCTATTCTGACCATTGGTATATCCAATTTACGCTGGGCTTCGATAGGTTCAATCCAGTCACCTTTCGGAAACTCCGGAGGACCGACGGGGAGAAATGTAGATCCCAGCTATGTAAGCATCCTGCCCTCCAGCCCCAACCCACTCGGACTTATGTCCAGAGGGGCTCGAGCGACTCGTTATGCCTTTCACCGATGCTTGTAGCACGGCTCTAGATAGGTCCCGCCCCGGAGTGGAATGGGGGAAGACTGGGAAGAAGCCACCATGGTAGCGGTAAGGAACTAGGTTGCCTCAAAAGACTACGAGGCAGTCCTTCAATCTAGCCAAGAGCGATAAACACAGACGCATCGTCGCGCCTCTATAAGACTAACCTGTCCCTATACAACAGGGAACTAAGAAAGGCCAAAAGAAGGGCCTGGTCCGGACTTTTGCTCAGGAATCCAGGAAATCTACTCTGAGGCGCTCAGGCTGCGGGAAAGTCGTCTCGACGACGCCCCCCAACTCCAAGCTTCGCCGCCGTCTTGACGACAGTTGGACGACCTCCAGTGAGGAAACCCTCGGGGCTCTCCTGGATGCTCACTTCGCCAGCTTCTCTCAGAGCAGCCCACCTAACCCCTGACACGGCTGGGTCCATCTGAAATGGCATACCTTCTTACTAATAGGAACATCAAATGGGCAGTTAACAGCTTCATCCCATATAAATCCCCAAGGGTGGACGGCATAATACCTGCACAGCAGCAGCAGAGAAAGAAGTCTCTCTATCACGAGCGGAGAAGGCCACAATCGCACTCTACACCTGCCGCAAGGCCATAGGCTAAATGTGTATGACCCGAAAAACTGTCCGTTGGCTGCATGGTTATCATTCGCCCAATACCTCTACGGTGTGGCTATTTGGTGGCCAGCTCCTAAAGCGGTCCATCTGCCTCGCAAGTTTAGGAAAATCCAACGTAGGGCTGAGATTCGATGACAGGCGGCCTGGGTGCACGACTCCGGGACACGCCTGGACGATCTCCTGGATATCCTCCCATTAAATGGGAGAGATGACCGCGTCACTCTCGGCACTAAGGCTGAAGGGTGCGGCCTTGTGGAGAAGATCGAGTTTCGACACTGAACCACGGCTCTGCCCCACACCTTACTGAGGGAAACATTGACTACTGTGTCCCTCACTGAACACCCTGTTACACCATTCCAGGTTTACATCCCCAACAGAACGGGAATGAACCTAGGGACCCCTGGACCCCCTAGGGCTTTCACATTTACACGGAAGGCTCAAAATTGACGGCCGGGTGGAGTGAGGTATATACTCTGAGCACCTGGGATTAAACATCTCTTTAGGCTACCCGACCACTGCAGCGTCTTTCAGACGGAAGTTTACGCCATCAAAGAAGCCCTTGATCAGCTCCCCCCCACTAGGGTCTGAGCTCCCTATGCATTTTCGACAGTCACGCTCTCTGAAGTCACTCGAATCTATTTCTTCTAACTCGAAGACTGCCGCAGATCTCTTCGCGAGATGCCGCAGTTTTGCCAAACCAAAGTTTATGACATCAAGAAGAACAAACAACATTATGTGCATTAGGCCCAGATTCTCTAACAGCAGAGAGACAATTCTTTATAAACTCTATTCGATCTTGGAACCAGTTACCGCTCAACCTGAAGTGTATTAGCAGTGTGCCGCAGTTCAAACTTAGAATAAACACTATTTCAAAAAATTTAAATTCCTAATTAAAGCGACTTAGGGTTTAGGGTTTAGTTTTAAGTAGTTTTAGTCAAACAACAAATACAATTTGTAAACTCGTTGTGACTAGCGGAATAATTTATAAGTCCCAGACTTGTAGTGTTAGGAATCATATTTATAATAAAAATTCAAATTCAAAGATGTCTGAGCAGTACGACCTCCACCTCATCTGGGTCTAGTTGGGAGCTAGTTGACATGCCCATGGCCACTGCAGACTAATTTGAAGGGAACACTTTCATCTCCCCTCGCGGACAGGAAATGGGAAAACCCCAATCTCCTGCCGCCCCACTAGAATGAAATGGCCACGCCGATCAGCGAAGCGCTCAAAGTTGCTTTGTCTTTAAGCAGGGAAAGCTGCGCCCTTGCCGTTAGGGCTCTCACTGGTCACTGGCTACTTGGAAACGCATGCGCCCAGGCTGTCGGCGCACCATAACGAATTTTGTGTAGAAGCTGTAGGGATGAGGAGGGGAGAGACAGAACTCACCTCCTCTGCCACTGTCCAGCCCTAAGCAGACGAAGACTGCAGTACCTGTTTCATTCAAGGATCGGGTTGGTTCTCTAACTTAGGATTGGTCATCGGCCCATGAGAACCTGTAGCTGATGGGGAATCTTAGCTCATGCGGCATCACAAGGAGCCTCCCTCTGGTCTCAAGTGGGATGGCTCGGCTCTGGAGCCGGCCGTCACCTCCCTAACCTAACCTAACTTATTTACTTTTTCTTCTCTTTCCTGGCCTGAGCTAAATCCAAAAAACAGTTACATAATCGTCTGGAAGTCGACGCTTAAATTTTTGGAAATTTTTTTCCCCCTCTTGTTATCGCCGCTATTCTGCACAAACAGTTCACACGCACGCCTTATCTCCGAAATGAGTATCGCGGAAAATTACAGCAGCGGTTAACTGAATAAGTCCATGCGCAAAATGTTTTCATTATTTTTAATAAAATTCCAAATAACTAATTTAGTTGCAAAGTTTAATGGAATAAATTATAAATTGTCTATCAGAGCTTGCAAGTCTTGTGCGTATACAGATATTATTGTTTGTTCGTTGTGAGGAAGAAACTCTAATTAGATTAAATAAATAGTCTAGTTGCTTTGGTATTATTATTTTGTGAAGAAATAATTCTAAAATCTATTCATGTTCGAAAATTTAAGTTTAAAAATTTATTTGCGCTCACTGTTACTTGGTCCGTTCTTCCCAAATTGTAGACATATCGTGCAACATTGTTGAAATGTACTTTATCTGCTTACCAAATATTTCTATTCCGTAAAACAGTGTTGGTATGACTAGAGCTTTGGAAATTAAGTGTTAAGTGTAAATATAATCGAATGTATAATCGCCGCAACTTTCCATATGTTCTTGTTGTAAATAAATTAACGTGGTCATTCCAATACTGTGTCTTCTTAAAGAAAAATACCAAGTCACTAGCCATTTCAACGTATTCTAAATTCGTGTCTCCCAATCGAAGTTTCTGCAGATGGTCCTTTGGATGTTTTTCTTGTATATAACAACACACTTCGATTTCGAAGGGTTAAGGCTCAGACCATTATGCCTAGCCCATTTGTTAACTTTTAACAGGTCAATACTACATATGTACATACATCACTTGACTTAACGGACGACTGACATATATCTGAACATCATCCACATAAATATGATGACTTGGAGTCCTGAAATATTATTCCCAACAACAACAGCTTGTCTTCTGTTAGAGATGTATGATTTTATGAGTTTTATTTGTATTTATTTTTGTATTTGTATTTATTATAAATATATAATTTCTAACGCTACAATTCTGGGACTTATAAATTATCGCGCTAGTCACAATGACTTTACAAAATTACTTAAAACTAAACCCTAAGCCCTACGTCGCTTTAATTAGGAATTTTAATTTTTGAAATGTGTGTTTATTCTAAATTTAAACTGCGGCACACTGCTAATACATTTAATGTTGACCGGTAACTGATGCCAAGATCGATGAGAATTCAAAAAAAAAAAAAAATAACAAAAATAAAAAATTGTCTTTCTGCCGAGGTTCGACTTTACTGTCACATGGTCCGGACGTGTTCAATTTCTTTCTGAAAAAGTTTTTCTAAACGACAGTCGCGTGGTCTCGATCATGCTTTCGTGAAGTGAACGCGTTTTTGCATCGCTGCGAAATTCTTTGTGCTGAGTCTATGGACAAGTGCACTTTTGTGGCAAAAATTCGTGTTTTTGTGAGCCCGGCAGCTAAAGTCGCGGTGTAAGTGATTCCGTTCACCGCACAAGTTCACAAGTAAATAAAGATGAATAAGAATCAATTGCAAACTGGTGTGGTTGCAAACACAACAAACGCTGATCTCTATCGTTGCATTGAAAATAGAAAAACTATTATTATTGTCAAACTCCTCAACTGGGATTCGAGCCGGGTACCTCCTGGCTGGGAGTCGATCATTTTAGGCATCCGGCCACGGGCCGCCTTTTTGAGCATATCCATAGGGGCAATGTCATCTTGAAGTCGGTAAAGCACTGTCAAGCAGTGGAAACCCTTCACTATGTCGGAATCTGACTTTGATATTGAAGGAATGCTGGTGGCCCAAACGAAATGAGGGATGTTCTTAATCGCTCATTAAATGAATTTAGCGTTCTATATGCAGCGACTTCAACACTGGTCAACCCATTTCATCTCAAGACTCTCATACTGAAGACGATGATTTTTGGACCCAACGTCCCAGGAATAAGAAGCGACGCTTAGAATCAAGCTCACCCAATTCGACCACCAAAATCACAAGGAAATAGCCCAAAGCCAACTGTATCCGCCAACCAAGTTCGGTACTTTCGATATGGACAGACGACGAAGCCACTATCGTTCCTCAAACCGTCAGCCACGCCAATTCCGATCAAGCCAGTGGCAACACCAACCAAGTCAATCAAAACTGTACCCACCAGCAGCAGCTCCAACCTAAATCAGCCCTCAGGCAACAACTTAACTCCACCGTCTCACAAACCACCTCAATTGTGTGAATCTCTAAACGGACTTATAAGATTCATTGATAAGATCGTTCACCCAACAAATTCCGTTTCGATTCTGGCTTCAGACTCAGATGCGTACAGAGAAGTCACGAGATCGCTTACTTTAAAAGGTACCTTCCATACCTGGAAGCTCAAAGAGGAAAGATCCTACCGCATTGTCATCCGAGGTGTCTATCACTCCGTACCAGATGAGGACATTAAGGAAAGCCTTACCTCACTTGGCCCTATAGTGCGGCTTATTAATAGATCCAGAAGCCGTTTCGACAAAACAAAGCTCGTCAACCTTGTCTTTGGCTTAAGACGCTCTGTCGCCAACGGATTCGCGTCAGAACTTCCACACAAAGTGGATGACGTCGTGCAATGCCATAGGTGCTAATGTTTTAACCACACAAAAATAACTGTCATAAGGAAGTTATCTGTGTAAGATGTGGTCAGCGACATGCCGTTGAGGACCAGTGTTGCCAGAATTTTGTTGGCCAAAATAGGTAAATGGAAGAAAAAAATTGCTAGAAATCGCTAAAACAAAAAAAATGCCAAAAATTTAGTTAAATTGTTTATAGATGTTAAATTAAGAATTAAAGAGAATATTGATCTGAAAATAAAACAAACGCTACCTTGAAGGTCCTTACCATCCAACTTTCGAAGTGACTATCGATACGGGGACGGTTGTAAAGAATGAACGATTGTTTAGCCAAGGTTCGCTGTTTCGTAAAGCTAACTTTCATGCGCTAAATAATCTTATATCTGACTTGATTGGCCAATCTGTACATGTACTGACATGGCAGCCGCGGTGGAAATTTTTACAGTGCCATGAACTCGTTCTTTTTATCCTGTGTTCCGTTAACCTATCCGTCTGTCTCTAGTAAACCACCTTGGTTTAATAAGGATGACACGTCATAAAAAACGTTAAGTCTAGGCTTTATAATAAATATAAACTTACTCGTTCTAAACTGTCCTTTTCTAACTATCTCAGTGCTCGAATGAAATTTAACAGTATAACGCTCGGTCTTAAAATTATTTGAATCGCCGCAGGTCTAGTTCACACAGGACCCGAAACAGTTTTATAATTTTGTTAATCACTGCTGTAAACCAAACCTATACCCTTCCTCGCTTTCATTTAAAATTCTTCAGCAAAATCGGATCAGGCAATCGCCGATCTCTTGCTGAGTTTTTTAAAACTACGACATTCTTCCTCAAACCAGATAAACCAGACGTATTCTTTTCCTATGCCCAAATCGAACTTAATTTTCAGTCCTATCTTAGACGAAAGCCTTCTTCGGCTGGATCTTCAACGTGTAACGCCAGTTTATGCACCGGTCCCGATGGAATAGCGGGCTGTGTTCTCAGGTAGTATTATGCTGAGGCTTCAACTATTTACCATATCTTTGGAAACATCAAAATTTCCTTTATTTGAAGGCTAACCATTTATTATTCCTTCCCCCATAAAAAGGTAGCAAGTCGGATGCTTAACTACAGAGGAATCTCTAAGTTGTCGGCAATTCCAAAACTCTTTGAAAATATACTACTCCTCACCTGCAGCACTGCAGATCCACAATTTCTTCATGTCAGCATGGATTTATGAGACGAAGATCGACCACTACAAATCTTTGGAACTTACCTCATTTGTGATTAGGGGCTTCAACGTAAATCTCAGACCGATGTGATCTATACGACTTTAGTAAAGCCTTTGACTCGGTTAATCATTTTCTTCTTATAAGGAAGCCTGATTTAATAGGTTTCCTACCGATCTCCTTAATTGGCTAGAGTTATTTGAGTCACCGGACTCAAAAGGTTCTCCCTCACAAGGCAGCATCTTGGCCCGCTGCTATTTACCTTATTCATCAATGACCTTCCTCTAGTGCTACCCCAACTCTAGGGTACTTATGTACGCAGACGATGTCAAACTGTGCGTGCAGTATAGGACAGCTCATGCCAGTCGACTTACAATCCGATCTTGACAACTTCCAGGCATGGTGTAGTGTTAACTATTAAATCTCAACAGTCAAAATGCAAACTGGATGACATTTTCACGGTCACCAGTATGCAAATATATACGCTTAATGAATGTGCATTGGAAAGAATAATTTGTTGACGATCTAGGTGTCCGTCTAGATCCTAAGCTTTCTTGTTTTCAGAACATATTTCTGTGAAGTGGTTAACAAGGCCAAAGGCGATGCTTGGATTTATTAAAAGTGGTCGAAAGAATTCGATTCCCTCTACGTAACTAAGACTCTTTTCACTTCATTAGTTCGTCCTATTTTGGAATATAGTCCTTACGTTTGGAGTCCTCAATTTGGAATTCATATTACCCGCATTGAATCTGTTCAAAAAAATGTTCTGCTTTTCGCCCTACGTGGCTTACCCTGGGATGCCGACCTAAGATTACTGTCTTATTCTAGTAGACTTCTATTAATTAACCCACTTAGCTAACCGTAGAACTAAGCTTGGTGTCGTCTTTCTACACAAGCTAATTCACGGTGACGTAGAGACCCCTACCTGCTAGGACAGCTTAACTTTCACGTTCCTCGACTAACATCTAGAACCTTTATCTCCTTAGCAATAAATCACTGTAGGAGGGAGGTTGGAGGCTGCCTTTCTTATGTGCCGATCGTTACTTTGAGAGCCTCCCTCGCCTTAAAACTGTATTGCTAGTAGAATTAGCTCGTAATGTTGCATAACCCTCGTTCTTTCCTCGTTCTTTCCTATATTTTCTTCTCACGCGTCTATCTAGAACGCGATCGTGCCGTACGTCACACGGCTGCGCCCCTCGGTCGGTTGGGCGGGAGGTGGGCGTGGGACTCGCGCGACATTCTTATTCTTATAAATCTTTTTTTATTAATATAACGAAAGAGTATTGCCAATTTCGATGAGGTGCTCTCCCACATACAGGCATAATGCCGCTTCCTGTTCCGATGTTTTTGTAACCTTCTGAGCGAACTGTATCTTGTTGGTTTGTTGAAAATTGCCTGCTACGGTCTTATGTTTCTTAGTATTACCATGTGACTTTATGTCATGCAGCTTTGCTCCAATACTGCATTTGCAGTAGCTGCAATACGCCTTGGTCGAGTCGGTTAAATCTTTTCGAATCCAGTCTTTGAATTCAGTATGCTGCAGCCACGTATCGCGAAAATGCTGTTTATAAGACATTTTAGGAATTTTTTACGCTGTTGCTTTTTATACCCTGGCAGGGTATTATAATTTTAGTCAGAAGTTTGCAACGCAGTGAAGGAGACATTTCCGACCCTATAAAGTATATATATTCTTGATCAGCATCAACAGCCGAGTCGATCTAGCCATGTCCGTCTGTCCGTCTGTCTGTCCGTCCGTTTCTACGCAAACTAGTCCCTCAGTTTTAAAGCTATCTGAATAAAACTTTGCAGATAGTCGTCTATATTCTCTCACTACTATATATGTCGGAACGGGCCGGATCGGACGACTATATCATATTGCTGCCATAGGAACGATCGGAAATTTTTGAGAAACAAAATTTTTACTTTGCCAATTTTCAATATATTTTCATATAATTTGATACATGGCCATTTTGTAATTTTCCAGAATTTCGGTTTTAATTTTATTTAAATCGGACCACTATATCATATAGCTGCCATAGGAATATACATATCAATTCATTTAATTTTTTCGCAACATATTTCGTTAGCAACATTTTTCGCTAGCAACATTTTTTGCTAGCAACATTCCGAGAAAGCAGAAAGTCAGAACATTTTTCTTCTTCTTCTTCTACTTACTGCAAGGGTATTTAAACGTCGGCATGCCGAAGTTAGCTTCCTTTCTTGTTAACTTTTGTCACTAGTGATGTTCGATCTTTGTCAGTATCAATATCGATGTTTTAATGATCTGTATCGATTAGTTTGCAACAGTAGTTGCCACATAGTTTAGTATTCACCATCAAAAAGGTCGGAAAAAATCGGAACTATTGAAAAACTGCCAAAAGTTGCCAACTTACTTTTTAAAATAGCTAGATTTCTAGCTAATAGCATTTTACCAAATGTTATAGCTTTTGCAATTTCAAAATAGCTAAATCTAACTACAAAATAGCTAAAATGGCAACACTGTTGAGGACTGCCAGCGAGAAGTCCATCCAGTAAAATGCTTAAACTGTGGCGGTAATCATACAGCACGCTACAAGGGCTGTCTCGTCTACCAGCAGACAGTAAGTCGACGTAGCGGTACTACATCCCATCGTAGCTCCCCTTAACAACCAGCTATTGCTCCAGCTGCACGAAGAGGCGTTGTGCCTACGCTTTCTTACGGGAGCGTTGCCGGCGAATCTATCCAAATACAACAGACAAGCCTCCAGCTATGGACTTGTCACCAGCAGCAGCAAGAATTTCCCCCACTTGGAAGAAGGAATCGGAAGCAGAATCAGCAAAGCCAGCAAAGGCATCGCAACCGGCAGACGCCGCAACCGGTGCAAGACACAAACCCAAGGCCACAGCAACATCAAGATCCCCAACTCCAGCAACCGTCTCAGCAACCAAATTCATCCCATTCATGGCAGCGACAAGAACAAATGTTCATGAAACTGATGACAAAATGTCCGTCCTCGTATCTCAGCTTGACAAAATGTTTCAGATGATGATGTCAATGATGACACGAGCACGAGCACGAGGATCTGCTCAAACAATCTCTGGACTTCCCCTAGTTCATCCTACTCAACCATGAGTCAAATTGGACTCAGAATTGGTGTGTGGAACTCCGATGAGCTGGCCAACAAGGCACTGGAGCTGGAGCATTTTGTGCAAAATCATCATATTGATATTATGTTGGTCAGCGAAACACTCTTCTGCACCCGGTCATACTACAAACTTCATGGGTACGACATTCACCAATCCAACCATTCTGCCGATCGATACCGTGGAGGCTCTGCAGTTATCATAAAGTCCTGCCTTAAATACCACCAATTCCTAACTATGGAAAATTAAAGTGCTCAATGTGTGGCAGTCAAGTTAACACGGACCAAGGCGAAATTGCATTTGCCTCTATTTATTGTCCTCCAAACTTTCAACGCACCAGCAATGACTTCAGCATGCTATTTGATGAACTAAGACCCAAATTTAAGGCTGGGTTGGTGAAGCGTGTGCGCCTGTCGCCGCGTCGATCCTACTAAGCTAGTGGTGATTGGCACTCACATGCCGACTACTAAAGACCGACTATACGTGGTGAAGAACCACATCCTGCTCGAGGTGCCCCTGCTCTAGACTAAATATGGCGGATCTAGAGAGGACAACTCGAAAAAACCCGTAATCACCGGTGTTACCGTACCGTGCCCCTGTGATGAATGGCACTACGTTAGTGTGTCTTTTAACGGTGTCTTCTGGATACCTGGCACCTCCGGTCGTATAAGCGCCCGATCCGGGGTATGAGGCTCTGCCCCGGGGATACTTCCTTCCTCACTACTCGTGGGACCAATATATGGAGACCAATCAAAGTAACACTGAAACAGGATGCTCTAGCAGCCCCAAATCGATCAATATCGAACCCACTCGGGAGCCCGAAGAAGCCATGGACGTCTGTTCACAAGGCTCTGGCACCGACAACATCACCAAGGAAGAGGAAGAAGCCCTTCTCGCCTCTCCCAAGGTTGATAAAATAAAGCGGGTCGCTCTATCGGGCGCCGCACGAAAAAGGTTGCGCAGACACCTTGCGAACGGCATACCCTTAGAGGAGGCCAAAAGGCTCGCCCAGAAGCCTATAGACCCTCCTAGGGCAGTGCCTAGCAAGAGTGGCGGGACCAATAAAAGAGGTAGATCGGCCAACACGACCCCAGAAGGAGTGT
>JAECXF010000274.1:0-37500 GCA_018151655.1 Drosophila bocqueti
GGAACTGAAATTAGCCCGTGGAGTAGGCCTACGGGGGACACCACGTTAACAAAAACGCTCTAGAACTTTACCTCAGCGGTGGTGTGGGAAAAAGTTCAAATTCATTATTTTCTCACAGTACCGGACTTAATGGTCATGTTTGGGATTTAGTATTTTTTTAGAGTCTGGCCTGCATGAACTCTGGGTCACTGGTCATTGTTTGCTTCAAATATGCATGGATCGTAACAGTTACAATTTTTTAAATAAAAATCATAAAAGAAGAGTTATTCCAATTTTTATTTAATAATTGCGATTTAACTATTAGTTTCAATTTTAAAATAAAAATTGACAAATAATTATTATTTTCAATTTTTATATAAAAGTTTGGTAATAACTATTATTTTCAATTTTTAAACAATTCATTGAAAATAACTATTATTCCCCCATTTTTATTCATAAAAAATTGAGATAACAGTTATTTTTAAAATAAAATTGAATCGCAATAACTTTGAACGTAGCGGAATATCTTCAAGATTGGCATATATAATTTATCTACACTTCAATACCTTTCGTTTGATATGTATATTGTGCTTAAATACCACATGGCAGATGCATAATTAGGTGCATGTTCATGAATGCAATTGATTCTCCTTTCCCCAAACAAACAAGGATACTGAAATAACCCATTACCCAGTTACCCAAATATCAGTTGGTCTTTAATTTTTTTCTTGTATCCGTTAAGTGATGAATATATAGAATAAAAATAAGATAAATTAATTTTTTAATTTCCCATTTTATTTAATTTTAAAAACATCAAATATTTTTAAATATTGTTTTTTTATACAATTTCATCCAAACCAAAAGATGGTGAATTCTTAATCAATTTAAGAAGATTCATCTTCAGAAGAAGAATTTCATCATTTTTTGGCTTGCACGGATTGTACAAAGAACCGATACTAAAAATAATTGAAGCGTTTGCTCGAAAGGGATCTGGGTATTTTTTAATAAATTGAAATTTCGCCAATAACCTATAAAGTGAGCGGATCTCCTTCCATATTTGGGGATATAATCTTTCAGATCTCTCCAGAGCCTCTCAATATTTTGGGTATGTTCTAAAAAAATTGAATAATAAACTTTAGTTTAGTATCAGACTTAAGAAAGTTGAATAACCAACTTAAGTTTTGCAGCTGACTTAAGAAAGCTTGCCGAAGGCGAAATTTTTTTTTATAAAATCGCGCGCGCGCTGCAAAACTTAAGTTTGTTATTCAACTTTCTTTAAATCTGATGACACCCACCTCCCGCTCTCAGGGTCCACGAAATTTACAGTGTGATTAATTGTAAAATGCTTGAACCCCTCTTCATCCAAACAATCGTAAGCTTTCCAGCAGGTCCGACACGATGGTGGTCCCTTCAGCGATGTACTCTCGTATGCAGGCTAGCAGCGTCTTGCTGTTGCGCTGCTTTACGGGGAGAATAAAAAATTCTTTGCTGTCCCGTTGGATGCCGCCGAACACCCACTGACCTTCACCTAGCCGCCCTCGATTGTATTTTTCGGCGTCCAACTTTGGTCTCGTCGATCTCCCGACTTTGCCCGGACCGCCTAATTTTTTCGAGCCTTCTTCTCGGACCAGTGTACGAATACTTCCCGCAGGAAATTGGTCCAGTCGTTCACTGTATGCAGCGACCAGTGAAGCACTCGTGCTATATAAGCCTGCTCGTTTCGTATTCTCATTAAGCTCAGGACGACAAAATTGCAAACATCCTCGATGCTTAGTTTGGATTCTGAAAATAATAAATTTATAAAATAAATATAAAAATTAATTAGAATCCAAAATTACTTGCTTTCAAAAAACGTATTCTTCCTAATACTTTGGCTGAAATTGCATTGCGCGGCTCTCCGAATACGTTTTCTTCGATTTTGGCACTGGAATGTACGCGGTGCATTTAAACCTGTTTCCCCTGCAATATGCAGTCGGCACCACAATTCTCGCACGGTTTCTTCTCAGAAAAACTCCATGCTGCTGCAAAAGGAAATGTTATTAACTCGTCTCTACTAAATTTGCTCATTTCTATAACAGAAATTTCCCAATTTGCACAAGTTTGAGTCGTCGACATTTTTTCTTATAGTTTCCGTAGTGATTTACAGTTACAAATTTCGCAGGTAGTGCGACCAAAAAAAACCCATTACAAATCTGGGCTTATGAGTAGTTTCTAGTATTTTTCTAATACCCCCAGCATTTCCGTCTGCAGAAGCTTGGTCACACTGGTCATTGTTTACCTAAATAGGCCGAAACGCATACATTTTTGTATGGGAAAAAATGAAACTTTGAAAGTCGATAAAAAAAAAAAGTAGAATTTTCCCCCAAATAAAAAGTGCACCATAATACTTAGAAAAATCAACTTTACCAACGATAAAAATTTCAAGGCTGGGCGCCGTGTATTACGTCTCCTTCAAATTTACCCGCGTGGTAATTAAATTTCAACAAATTTATAATTTGCATATCTTTAGCGTTGTACTTCTTCTTCCTGTTCTTGAAATAGTGACGAACCAAAAAACATCGATAGTCGATTGAAAACATCGATGTTTCGGAAACTTTCAAATTTTCAGTCTGAGCAATGGCATCTACAAAAAATAAACAGTAAATAAATATAAAAAGAAAAAAACAGAAATTTTTAAAATAAAATATTACCCAAAACAACACCAAAAATATTTGAGTAGTCCCCTCAGCCTTTTTTTGTTTTTGCCCCTTCTACGTTATACTGTAATAACAGGGCGTCTCCCAATATGTGTCTAAGGGTCTCCGACATTTTCCCCTGCTTCAGTATATTTCTCATTATAGCGCTCTATATTATATTATAACGCTGAGGAACTATTGACTAAAATTATAATACCTCACATGGGTTTAATAAATTCTTACGATTTTTGTGTTGGACTCGGAGTTTATCGACATATTCAATGTCACAGCTCATCCTCCGTTCTTATTGGAAAAGGCCTCTCCTGAAGGCTGCTTTCCCTCTGCTTCCCCTTATACATTTCTTTTATCATGGCGTTGATGTAGCTTATTGGCTCCGCCATGATATCCAACGCCCTCCTTAGGTCTCGCACCTCTTCTCAGCCCTTGTAAAAAAAAAGTATTTTTATTTAGGATATAAATCTTGATAAAATACGTACCATCGATCTTATCGTCGGTTGTGACGTCGCCTTCTGTCAAAACAATTAGACAAGTTTAGATTATATAATTCTTGGTTCCACAATTTATCGGCCAGGCAAAATATTTTTGGAGTTGGGGAACCGTCATTTTATTTAAAAAAAAATTAAATTACCATAAGTAAAATAATAAATAAAATTAAAAAGCATAAATAAAATAAAAAATAAAAATTAAATTAAACACACGATGAAATACAAATAATTGATAAAATTAAAAACACAAAATATAAATAAAAAGTAAAGTAAATAATAAAATAAATTTATATATATATATATAATAGGGCGGGTCGATTTGTGGCATAGAGGCAAAAAAAGTCGCACAAGCGGCACGGAAATTCATGTTCTGGGGATCAAAATAAGCAACTTTGCCCAAAGAACCATACCTCTAAAATGCATTCTGATGTTCCCCCTTTTTGATGCAAAGAAAATCTCTTGATCAGTAGAGAAATTCAGTTTTGACCCATTTAGAGAGCCCCAATCAAGTCCAAATGTATGACCGACCCCCACTACTTTTCGATGGCCGATCCACTCATGCTAGTGGCGTACCCCCTAGACCGCCCCTAGACCCACCAATAGACCACCCCCCAGAAAGATGATCCAAAATCACAATTATTAGCGCTAGTTTTCGATGCCCGATCCACTCATGCTAGTGGCATACCCCCTAGACCGCCCCTGGCGGTCTCCCATACAAAAATATTCAAAAATCGCAATTTTTCGCACTTTGCATTAAAAAAACTATGAAATACATACCTAATTTAGCGAAGAAAAAAAAATTATTTTTGGAATGATGTTATATTCGCAGACGAGTCCAAATTCAACATTTGGAACGATTCCTGATGTGTACGTTTGCCGTCAACCCAATACCGAGCTGTAGAACAAAAATGTTAAGCCTACGGCCAAGCATGGTAAAAGTAATGTCGTGGGTATGGCGTGTATGGAGGCATCCGGCGGTTGGAAACCTGGGGTTTATCGAAGGAAATATGGACAACCATATGTACCTTCAACTTTTGAAGGATAACTTGGTCCAGGCGCCTAGAAATTGGGCACAGAAAACACTTTTCGAATATACCAGGATAATGACCCCAAGCACAAATCGGCTCTTGTGCCGAGCTGGTTGATCTGGAAGTGCCCTAACATAGTGAATCCATCTGTCCAGTCACCGGACCAAAACGTTATAGAGAATTTGTGGGCAATTTTGGATCTGGCTATCGGAAAGAGGTCGATTTCAGTAAAAATCAGCTCAAAACAGGCCTCTTCGAAGAATGGTCCAGGATTCCAAAGGAGACGTCGGAAAAGTTGGTTTCTTTGATAGAAACTATTTTTAAGGATGTCATTAAACAACAGGGAGGCCACAAAAAATATTAGGTTTAATAAAAACAAAAGAATTTAGGATAAAGTTTCTTGCACGAAATAAGCTGTGACATCAAAATAGGCTGTATTTTTAGTATTTTTAAGATTTAAGCGTTATTTAAACGAGTTTAAAAATAATGAAAAGCCTTAATAAATGCCAAAACTATTCTAAACATAACTGCATTTAAATTTTGTTGATAACTCGTATAGTTTGGCAGATATACGAGTTTGAACATTAAGTTTACCTCTGCACGAAATAAGCTGTGAGCCACTGTAAATATATTTGTTATTTGAATTATATTATATTATATTATATTATATTAATATTAATCATAAAAATACTTATTTATATTAAATATAATATAATTATATTATCATTTTAATATAAATAAGTGTTTTTATCAATTTTATTTAATATTAATATAATATAATTCAAATACTAAATATATTTATTTATATGTATATTTATATTTATTATTTGAATTATATTATATTATTATCTATGTATATATATATATATATATATATATAAAATGCTTTGTCCTCACTGACTGACACAGGCATGGCCAAACCACATGTCTTAGAGACTTTGAAGTTTTTTTTTAAATCAGAAAAAAAATTTCCAGATTCGTATGGGTATTTTAATTTTCTAATTCCACCTGCAACCTATTTAAAAAAATAAAAAACATAAATTTAAATTTCATTAAATGCAAGCTCGCTAAGCAAGCATTGAAAACGTTCTCAAAATTTTCCAATATTTACTGCTTAAATAATTTGTAAGAACAAAAAGCGAAGTCGATTTTCCCTGTGAATGGTGTTATATATGATATGATTTCAGTTGGCCTTTAAAGCTTTAGGCTTACCAGAAGATGACATGCACTGGGATCGCACATTAGAAGAAGCGGTTCTGTGTCAAGGCCAAATAAATTGCGCGAACTTTCCTGCAATAATGTTAGTATCTTGTCAAATGTCTGATGGTAATTTGGGAAAAATAAAGAGTTCTTAATTAGTTTGGACGACAATATACCAATAGATTCGGCAATTATGGATACTGTATATAATAAGTGTCTTATTCAAATTGAAGATATAGTTTTGCAACTCGGAATCCAATCCTTATCAGAGTTTGGATTACCCAAGGCAAAAGAGAATGGAGCAGTCTATTCAAAATAAAGAATATCTTAGAGAAATTAGTTATGAAAACAATGATACAATTTTAAATAATAACGAAAAAACTCTCACCGATGAGCAATATGAAGTATATCCAAAATTTTGGACAGCATTGAAGCTGCAAATGGGGAAGTATTTTTCTTAGATGCACCTGGTGGTACAGGAAAAACATTTCTGCTCAATTTGTTGTTGGCAAAAATTAGAGGAAAGCGTCAAATTGCTTTAGCTGTTGCATTATCTGGAATGGCTGCAACACTGTTAACAGGTGGCGAACAGCCCATTCGGCATTTAAGCTTCCATTAGATTTAACACGTTTAGAAAATCCACACTGTTCCATTTCCAAACAGTCAAATACAGCAATAGTACTTAGGGACTGCAAGCTCATTGTTTGGGATGAGTATACTATGGCACATAAAGGCGGTTATGAAGCCTTAAATAGAACTTTAAAAGATATACGCGATAATGATCTTTTTTAATGAGAGGCATTACAGTTCTTTTTGGCAGGAGATTTTCGTCAAACTCTCCCGGTAGTTCCAAATGGAACAAGTGCCGATGAAATAAATGCCTGTTTAAAATCTTCATTTTTGTGGCCCTCTTATCAAAACGCTACAACTTTCAAAAAATATGCGTGTACATCTAAGAGGCGACACAACAGGTAAAGTTTTGCTCAAACTTTACTGAATATAGGAAATGGAACATATCCAACAATTGAGGATAAATCTAATTAATTTAGGGACTATTGTCAAGTGTATACAGGAACTAACATCACAAATATTTCCCTGATATTACCAATATCTCCCATAAATCATTAGATTGGTTTTGTGAACGAGCAATTTTAACCCAAAAAATGATAGAGCTTTTTTATTAATGCTTTGCTTTTAAATGAGTTTCATGCTGAGGAAATGACATACACTGCGCGTCACCAGGTTAGCGCCCCTTAAGAAAACATCTTTGATGTGAGATATTTGGAAAACTGTTTAAGCTAGAGTTTTGGAAAATTTTTTAACAAGTTGATTAATTCTATAAATGAAAAGTTTATATGGGAAAATCACGAACATAATGCCACTCCTTAGACCGAGTCATATGCGCTCGAGAGCAAAACTCAGGCGATACTTCTTTTCGCAACTTATTAGAGGTGGTTTTTTTTTCATTTTTTTGTGTTTTAAATGTTCTGCTTTCTTAATCACCCTTTGAATCGTCGATTTGCTCGCGTTTACACCACTTTTTCTCAGATTTTTGGCTTGGGAGTCGTGGGAATTTGAAGCTATTCGAAGTATCGACCTGCGATCTGCCGCGGTAACGACACGGTTATTGCCACCTTTATAGTTTTCCACTTAAGTTTCCTTGTTTTTAACAAAAGTTGGCTATAGAATTTTGCGATGTCTCCGGTTTTTTCTGCAATTTTATTAAAAGACAGCCCGCATTCATAGAAAGCTATGATTTTGGATTTCTCCTGCAAGGATAACACCGTTCCTCTTCCCATTTTTGCGCTAAATTAGAGCAAACTTTCAATTAAGAGTATAAAAAATTTCGTTGTCCTACCTTTCAAATTATGGAAGATAATCAAAACTGCATTGGGGGCGCTAATCTAATGACGCAAAACACGTGTTCAATTTTGCGCCCAAAGTAAAACAAAGCAGAATTAAAAGATAACGGTTCCTCTCGACCTATTTTTACTCTCAAAGGGAGAGGAATATCAGTGAACAAAAAACAACAACATTGACGAATTTTCGTGCAATGGCAAAATACAGAACATAAGAAGAAACGGAGCCATGCAGGGGGCGCTAATCTGATGACGCGCAGTGTATAAATCTATCGATAAGGTCACTGATGATGAAAATGCTGTTCATTATCCTATTGAATTTCTAAATAAGCAGAATCCACCAGGTCTTCCGCAGCATAACCTAACTTTAAAGGTTAGTGCACCTATGTATAATGTTGTTGAGAAACCTATCTCCAAGATTGCAAGTTAAGCTTTGCATAAAAATTTAGTTGAAGCCATAATATTTTCGGGCTGTGGTAAAGGGAAGTCGTTTTATACCAAGAATACCTCTTATACCAAACAACATACCATTTCAATTTCAAAAAATTCAATATCCTATTAAAGTCTGTTTTGCTATGACAATGACAAGGCTCAAAGGACAAACTCTTAAAAATGGCTGTGCTAGACCTGAGAGACAGAATGCTTTTCTCATGGACGGCTTTATGTAGCCTGTTCAAGAGTTGGTTTTAGCTTGAAACTTAATAATTTTGGCACCTGATCACAAATGCAAGAATGTAGTGTATCAAAAGATATTACAACAATCGTAATCTATAACTATGGACTATACCTATACAAAAAAATGCGCCGAAACCTTTACCTCTTTGGTGGGGGGAAATGAGGAATATTTAAAATAGTAATATTTATTATTAACCTTTTAACATTTTTAATTACGATATTGTTAATTTAATACGAAATTTTAGTGTGGATCTGCACCCGATCAAAGCGAGGATGCAATAGCGGGCCCTCCTAGTATTAATATAAATAAGTACCTATTTTTATTAGTAATATAATATACATAATATAATTCAAATAACAAATATATTTATTTATATTATATTATTATATTAATATAAATAAGTATATTTATTATTACAGTAATATTCAATAATATTAGGTATTATATGTAAATGTAAGATGAGATTTACTCAACTTTTGGTTTTTAATATTATATTAAAATATCAGTATTATTATTAACTGATGAATATTACAAGTTTAATTTAAGTTTCTGCTTTTTTGTTTTTTCTGCTTTTCCTTAACTCTTCCTCTGGCTGTCCGTTCATCTGCTGACTTCCTCTCCGAATGCCCTTCTCTCGCTTCTCTTGCTGTCCTCTCTGCTGTCGCTTCTCTCTTCTGTCAGCTCTGCTGTTTCTACTGCTCTCTTCTGTCGCTCTGCTGCTGCTCCGCTGTCGCTTCTCCTGTCTTACTACTTTTTCTGCATCTCTTCTTTAATCTACTCGAGTACAGCTTTTCTTGAGAAGTACCAATACACCGTCTTACATAAATAAAAATCAATATTATTGAAAAATAATTCAAATAATAAATATATTTATTAAAAAAAATATATATATTGATTTTAAATAAAGAAATATTAAATTTTACAATAATTTTAATTTTTTTTATCTGTTTCAATAAAATGTATTAATTTATTTAATTGTAACATTTTTGTAGTCTACAGAAAAGAGAACGGGGAGAAAGGAGGGTTTTGTAAAGAGAATACGAATTTTTAAAAATTATTATTAAATTGAAGTTTAAAGTGGAAGGTTTTTTTTCGTTATATATTTATATTTAGTTATTTCAATTTTCAATTTCAATTTTTCACTTGCCGCCACTTTGTTATATGATATATATGTATTTATTTATTTTCACTGAAAAAATGCGGGCAATTTTAACTTGCCGCCACATTATTTATATATTTGTATTTATTTATTTTCACTGAAAAAAATGCGCGCCATTTACCATTTGCGCGCCATTGCCGCCACTTATATTATATTAAATTATATTATTTTTTTTTTCATATTGCGCGTAATATTTGTTGGGATTTTCTCCCCAACGCAGGTACATACATAGGTATCCAAAATGATAAGCACAAGTTTATCTGTTTAGGATTAATATATAATGTTTTATTGATAACTTAACTTGTGAACAGATAAGTATGCGCGATTGTTCCTTCCTTGCTTACGTTCGGCGAGAGAGAGCCACGAGAGACTTAAGTGTGGCCAATATCAAAAGTATTAGATGCCCGAAAGGGAGTTACCAGATTGGTACTTTGGATAAGGCGCTTAATTCGAACAATATTACACTTGATTGTTTTAATTTATTTTTTATTATTACTTGCCGGCTTGTTGTTTTAATTTTTATATTTTGTACTATTTCAAAGTTATTCCACTGTATTCCATTATTTAAAACACATTTTTCCTGTTAACTCCTTGTTTTCCTTTAATTTATTTAATTCACTCCTAATTTCAACACGTCTAATCTTTTGACTAATAAAATCGCAAGTGACAAAATCGCGAAAAAGGGCACGCGCCTCTCAAAAGAACAAAAGGAACACCGATTAGGAAAACGGTTCAGCTAATCCGTTTCTTTTTGCACGGTCCCGTTTGCCTAACATGTCCCTGCCCGTTCCGTTGCGGAAACAGGGTATGAATCGATATATCCGACATGTTACTTAATAATAATTTTTTTAATTAATTTAAAATTTATATGTACACTCAGCGACAACCAAAAAGCCGCACTGACATTTTTCATGCACTTTGTAGTTTTCTGGACCAGGGTTCTTTCAAAAATGTTTCTTTTAGTCTAATTTTATTTTTTAGGGGTCGTTTGTATATTTTTAAACATAAATGCATACCAAAAAATTTAGTAGACAAGTAAAATTATTGGAAATTATTTTTTTTTCCGTGCCCTCTTTATATATGTTTTCGCCAGTATGACAATATTGAGTAAACATATTTTATAAATCTTAAAAAAATTTGTATTCAACAAATGATAATTTTGTCTATTTATGTATATTTTTCATAAGTGATGCAAAATTCTTTGAGAAGTAAGATTAAATTAATATTTTTTTATTTTAATTATTACTTCGTAGTACCACATTTGGCCTTTATAACACTATTTATTCTTCTTGGTATCGAATCATACAAATTCTGCAAATATTCATTTGTGATATCTTCGTACCATACTTTGTCTATGGTTTCCCGTAATTCTACCATACTTTTGGGCTTCCGCTTTGCTATTTTTTTCCTCGTTAGGGCCCATTCTATTGGATTAAGGTCAGGGCTGTTTACTGGCCAATTCAACGACTTAATGGGATCCTTTTCGTGCTCGGAAATTGATTCTATTGAAGGCACGACTCCATCCAAAATAATATTCTTGTATTTTTCTGGATTGACCATATATCCTCAAGCATTAAAATTGATTCACATTTATTTTTGGATATGCATCCCCATATCATAATATAAGATGAATGCTTGACGGTGGCCACACAGCATTTTTCGTCATATCGCTCACCCACTCTACGGCGGTCTCTGCAGAAGCCATCGTATCCAATAAGGTTGAATTTGGACTCATCTGAAAACATCACTCTTGACCATTCAGATGCACCCCAATTTTGTTTTTACTTCGCCCAATTTAACCTATTTTTTTTCATTCGACTGTTTAAAGGTGGTTTTTTGCAGGTGTTCTTGAAATTAAGCCCAGTTCATTCAGCCGACGTTGTACAGTTCGGGCCGATAGTTCTCTTCCAAGTTCTTCGTTTGCCTCGGATGCTATTTCTACAGCAGTTTTAAACCGATCCTGGCGACTCATTATCGCAATATGACGACCTTCCCGAGTAGTGGTGCACCTGGTCATTCCTGATCCTTCTTTTCTATCTACCACCCACGCCGATCCCCGCGTGTCTGGGTATTACTAACAAATAGAAAAGAATAATAAACCATGAATAATAAACCATGACCAATACTGCATCTCTACCAAATTACAGAAGCGTTTTGGATGTTTTTGGGAACAAGACGTGCCAGAAAATTCCGATGCGTTCTTTAAGGACACATACCAAGCAACTGGGCTAAAGTAAAAGTCGTCTTTATCCCAAAGGCAGGGAAGAAAGATTCCCAATTGCCTAAATCATATAGACCGATTAGCCTTAGCTCCTTCTTCCTTAAAACTATGGAGAAGATAATCGACCAGCACATCAGGGAGGTAAATCTCAGCTGGTAAATCAACTGAGACCGCCATACACTGCCTTACAACAACCATTGAAAAGGCCATTGGCGCTCAACAGATAGCACTAGGTGCCTTCTTAGACATCTGAGGAGCTTTCGACAACACGTCATATGAGGCTATACGTGCCTCTCTTGTACGAAAGAATGTCTCTAAACCTATCACTGGGTGGATTCTGGAAATGCTTAAATCCAGAATCATAACTGTAGATCTTGGAGGAACTATGACTTCAATCACAGCCACAAGGGGGTGCCCTCAAGGGGGAGTACTCTCTCCTCTCTTGTGGACTCTGGTCATCGACGAGCTACTATATGAGGTCAACAACCTAGGGTTCCCCACTCAAGACTACGCTGATGATCTAGTCATCTATATAGTGGGCTGGCATGAGCAAACCTTTTCGGACCGCATGCAGCAAGCCCTCGATATAGCCAACAGATGGTGTCAGGACAAAGGACTGTCCATAAACCCATCAAAAACAGTTTTAGTCCCATTTACTAGGAAAAGGTCTCTCTCTTTAAAAAGATCATCCCTAAATGGGTCCATCATCGACTTTTCGGTTGAGGCCAATTACCTAGGAGTCACACTTGACTCCAAACTCAACTGGAATGCACACCTGGAAAAGACTATAAACAAAGCCACTCGAGCACACTTTGCTTGCAACAGGCTTTACGGTAGAACATGGGGCCTAAGTCCCAAAATGATCTACTGGTCTTTTAACACTGTGGTAAAACCGATCTTAACCTATGAATCTCTTGCTTGGTGGACGAAGTCTACCCAGAGGACAGCTGCGGCTGCACTTACCAAATTACAACGACTGGTCTGCATAGGCATCACTGGAGCCATCCGGACATGTCCTACTGCAGCACTGGGAGTCATAACTGGCATACCCCCTATACCAATTACACTGAAAAAGGAGGCCTGCCTGGGGGCACTTCGCCTTCAAAACATCACCAATATAAAAAGTGGTGATCTTACCGGGCATCTTAGGGTCCTTGAACCCCTAATAAATGAGCCCATTCTGCGCGTAACTGACGAGCAGAAACCAAAACTTGTTTTCCACAGAAACTTCTCTGTAGTCTTGTACACTACGTATGAATGGAAAACAAAATCAATATCTCTGCCCAGTGGATCACAAACACCGCGGTTGGTATTTTCGGACCAAGGTTCAACAAATCCATAGCCATGGGAAAGTCGCCAACCATTTTCCAAGCAGAGATACACGCCATAGAAATCTGTGCTCGTGAATGCCTTCGCAGGAAAATGCAAGGCGCACGGATTTACATCTTCTCTGACAGTCAGGCAGCGCTCATAGCGCTGAGTTCCTTTACGATCTCATCAGGACTTGTAGAGAATTGTTTCTAGCAGCTGAACGCCCTTGCCTCCAAAAACACCCAAACGGTGGGCTGGGTGCCAGGGCATGAAGGCCATATAGGAAACGAGGTGGCAGACTCCCTAGCTAAACGCGGGGCGATAACACCTTTTATCGGCCCTGAGCCGTTCTGTGGACTATCGAAAGGACAGAACTGGTCAGGAAAAGGGAGGAAGCGGAGATAAATCGTCACTGGACCGACAGTGCAGGGCTGAGACAAGCCAAACAATTTCTCGTCCCTCAGATGACGCGATCAAAACGCATCATCAACCTACCAAAGAGCGAAATTCGCACTCTAACGGGCTACCTAACGGGTCATTGCAACCTTAGGTATCACCTTAAGAAATTAAAACTTTCAGAAATCGACACCTGCAGATTCTGCGAGATGGAGCAAGAAACATCAGAACATATTCTATGTGAGTGCCCATCGCTAATCAGACGTCGACTTCAACATCTAGGAGGTGAACTTATTCCCCCTACAGAATTTGGGAACAAATAGACCTTACCAAAGTGCTCTCTTTTATTAAAAGCCTAGGTATGGGGCCTCTTCCCTAATCCTACAGGCCGGCACAAAAGATCTAAAATCTGCTCGCAATGCAACAAGGCCTTTATAATAATAATAATAATAATAATAAGGAAAGCTTTCGCATCGAGATAGAACATTTCGATACATTGGTGGATGGATTACAGGCGCTTAAAAAAAAGGACACCAATATTAGGAACGACATCCCATTGGATAAGCGTACTGCTATCGCTATGTATACTCTGGGATCTTCAGCGGAGTACCGGACAATTGGAAGACTTTTTGGAGTGTCCTCCTCGATGGTGGGAAAGATTCTACACGAGTTTTGCTAGGAGTTTTACCGGGTGTTTGCACCAAAGTACTTGCCTCGTGATTTCCTCAAGCAGGCAAAGTTAGAAGACTGCGTAAAAGGCTTCGAAGCTCATGGATTTCCTCAATGCTTTGGTGCAATCGGTAAGAACATTTTATAATACACTTTTAAATGAAATTAATGTTTAAAGTAATCTTGCAGATGGAAGCCATACTGATTTTCATCCTAGAGCATCTGAAGCAGTTAACTATTACAACTACAAGGGTTGGTATTCAACTATTATATTTGCATTGGTGGACTATAGGTAAGCTGGATTAAAACAATATATAACGAATTTGTTTTAAGTATATTTTATCCCATTAATAGGTAACGCTTTCTCTATGTCAATGCGGGCTGTCCGGGTCGATGCCATGATTCTCAACTCTATGAGTGTTCTACCCTGAAACAGATTGTGGACTCTTCAGATATCTTCCAGGCTAATTCCAACTGCTTGGGTGGAATTGACGTGCCTGTGTTTCCTCTGGGGGATTCAGCATTTCGGTTTTCTACAATCCTTATGAACCCAAGGATGAGAAAATGTTTAATTTTGCTCCTTCTAAGGGAAGAAGAGTTGTCGAAAATGCATTCGGACAATTGAAAGCCCGCTTTCGCAGGATTGGCAAAGGGATAGATAATGGATGCGCAAAAACATCAAACATTATCCTTACCTATAGCGCTCTTTACAACTTTTTGAATGAAAACAACAGCATAATTTTTGGAGAGGGAAACATTGAAGCAGATGAACATCCACAACCTGAGGAAACTAATAGTTTATATGACAACGATGGCCATCCAGAAACTATAAGAAATGTAATACGATTATATAAAAAGCAATATTTAAGAAATTTGATGTATTTGTTTTTTTCGGATAAATGAGTTTTCCTCAAAAGGGTTTCCCCATCCATTGTAAGATTTTAAAACGCCGTTCCCCTAAATCTTTTAAATCCTTAGCGATGGTTACCAGCTCATCGGTCCGCCGGTTAGTCGCTTCCACCATTGCGGCCTCAAACGCACTCACTCATTTCGGTTTTCGCCTCTGCGTTGATGTAGACGGGCCCTCATCGAACCAATAACAAGATACGTATATTAGAACTTTCCTTTTTATACATAGATCTAAGCCAATGGATTAATAATTTGGTGGCTGAAAATACAAAGATCCAAACTCGTGTGCTGACTGAGATAATATCTCAACGAAAACTCGTAGCAGGAAATAATCCACGAATGCTGCTGCCAAGGTTTTCCTTTCCAAAAACTTTAAGATATACAGAAATTTGAGAACGATCTAAATAATTCATCTGTATTGTGGAGCAACTGGTAATACACACTAAAATCGATCTATATCTTTAAACTAAAACAGTCTTTCATATTTTTTATATCATAGCAAGCCGAATTGTTAAATTATAATATTGCTGACCCTGCCAAATTTGTGTGCACAATATTAAAAAAAAATATTTAGCGATGAGGCGCTGCCACCCAATATTCCTGGAAGGGGACGCCAAAAAATGCGTTATTGGGATGGCAATAACAATATGTGTATTAATCAATTAAAATATTAACTGTTTTGATGAAAAGCAGTTTTCCAACATATGCAGCAAGTGGTTTCAGACTTCAAATGATAAAATAAAATATTATAAGAACCTGGAAAAAATAAATAAATGTTCAATTGACTAAATTAACACATAAAAGCGTATTTTTGGGTTTGGGTTAGGGAAAACGCACATAAAAGGGTCTTTTTGGAGCGATTTAGGAGCCCGGAAAACGCACATATTAGTATATTTTTTGAGCGATGTAGGTGCCTGGAAAACGCACATAAAAGGGTCTTTTTGGAGCGATTAGTAAAGCTGGAAAACCATCGATTGCACTATCGATACTATCGATGTTTCTCAGTTTTTTCAAAACATCAATGGTATTCGAAAACAATCGATGGTTTCTCCGCACTAACACATAGCAAGAGAGACAAGTAAGTTTGGTAAATTTTATAAGGAATAGAAATTTTAGTTTTCTTTTTCAGATTAGAGAAAAAACAAGAAAGAAAGCCAACTTCGGCATGCCGAAGTTAGCTTTCTTTGTTTCAAATAAACTTATGAATATGTAGCGCCCAGACCGAAGCCCAGTCTGGCATCCGGCGTAAACAAGTGCTAACCCAAGACCTTTCCTGATACTATCTTCTGTATCGGCGACTGGTCCCCCGCTTCCCCGCAAGCTTAATAACATAACTTTTAATGATCTATAATTAAATAAAGCGGTAACAACATAGTTTACCACATTGGTGACCCCGCAATAAACAGAATGCAGAATACTGGAGATTGTTCGCCTCACCGCCAATTTCGCCCGACTCTGGTGAAGTCAACGCAACAGCGCAGGCACCGTGTATGCCTGTCGTCGAGTCGGTTGGCGCCATCAAGCTTCCGCCCTTCTGGAAGCAAAATGCGCGGTTATGGTTTGTGCAGATCGAGCGCAATTCCAATGCAGGCGCATTTCTTGAGACAACACGCGCTACTACCATTTAATCGGCGCTTTGGAGGCTGAAATAAGTGGCTGAAGTATCTGATGTTCTGGCGCAACCCCCGGAAGTCAACAAATACGAGCACCTGGAAGGAGATTATCATCAAGCGATTTACGGAATCACAGGACAGACAGTTGCAGCGCGCTTTCTCGAGTGACCTTGGGGACAAGAAAAGCTCCTACGGCAAATGACAACTCTTGCCAATGGTCGCGCGTCTGTAGACGCTTGCGATAGTTCTCTCTCAGCTACCACCGCACGTGCAACGGGGTGAAGCTCCTACGCTCAGCAACTTTGGAAGAGCAAACTGCACTCGCTGACGATCTCATGGAAGAGGAATCCGGGTTCTTTTTTGTTGGCTGCCGGGTGTTTAAGCGCAGATTCAGAGGCCGCGTTACGCGTCGGCAGTGGCATGAGTGTCGTGGACGACTTGAAACGCGACATCGCTGCTATCAAGGCCTCTTTAACTCTGCTGCAAACATACAGCCTCCCAGACAGTCTCGCCCAGCTGATCGCAACGAGCAGCAACGCCAACACCACGTTTCTGCTTTATCATGCCAAATTCGGATCGAATGCACGAAAATGCTCCTCGCCCTGTGCCTGGGTGCCACAGCGGGGAAACTAAAGAAGCTGTCATCTGTTCAGGCGACTGGTGACAGCAGTTCTCAAGCACTCGCCTCTCAAGAGGAGTACCGACTTCACATAATCGACCGTAACACCAACATAAAAATTCCTTATCGATTCCGGATCGGTCATCTCACTCATACCTGTTTCGATAATCAAAGGAATGCATCGTCGCACAGACGACTTCAAACTCTACGCGGCCAACACGTCTATAATCGATACCTACGGCACGCTAAACCTAACTTTTTGGCCTCAACCTACGGCGGAAGTTCACCTGGTCGTTCGTCGTTGCGAACGTCCAATCAGCAATCATCGGAGCAGATTTCCTCACGCACCACGGCCTCATCTCGACCTCAAGGGTAAACGCCTTATGGATCCCCTCAAAATCTGTTTCGACCAGGGAGAAGTTGCAGAAGCAAAACTCTACAACGTTTCTACAATCAACGTGCAAAGTTCCAGTGGAATAGATCGCCCGTACTCCAATCTTCTTAGTCGCTTTGTGCAGATCACACGTCCTAATACGCCTCTAGCAGCCGCACTAATAATGAGGTTGCGCATTACATCCAAACAACTGGCCCACCTGTTTTCGACAAGCCAAGGCGGCTTACAGGCGAAAAATTAAAAGCGGCACGCCGGGATTTCGATCTATTACTCCAGCAAGGGGTGATTCGTCCCTCCAGCAGCCAATGGGCCGGTCCTATTCATTTGGTCCCCAAGAAGAGCAACGAATGGCGCACTACTGGTGATTATCGCAAACTTAATGCTTCCACTATTCCAGATCGCTACCCGATTCCCCATGGGGAGACATTCTTCAACGTCTGCATGGATGCTCGGTTTTCTCCACAATCGATTTGGTGCGTACCCTACCACCAGATCCCCAGTCGCGCCAGATGATATCCCGAAAACAGCCGTCACTACACCGTTTTTCGAGTTCGTTGGCATGCCACCTGGACTGCGCAATGCAGCGTAAACCTTCCAGCGCCACATGGACAACCTGCTTCGTGGCATTCCATTCATGGGATGCTATATGGATGACATCATCGTTTTCTCCACAACGCATGAGGAGCATTTGAAGACCTCGACAATCTTTGAGATTTTGCAGAGGGGATCATCTCCAAATTAACCCTCAAAAGTGCCAATTTGGTAAAAAAGTGAGGTAATTTTCCTAGGCTTCCAAGTCAACGCGAGCGGATTCAAGCCTCCTGTCGAGCGCACGCAAGCAATCAACAATTTTCCCCAAGCCTCAAACTATTATGGAATTGCGCCGGTTTTTGGGAATGGTCAACTATTACCGACACCTCATCCCGCATGCAGCTCAGGCTCAAATCCCGCTCACAGACTACCTGAAGGCGCAACCAAAAATGACAAGCGCGAAATAGCCTGGACCGGCCCTGCGGAGAATGCATTCCAGGCCTGCAAGCAAGGAATTTTACGTGCCGTGTGCTCTTCGTTCCTTTCCCCATCGGCTCACCTCGCCCTTAAAACGGACGCATCCGATACAGCGATCGGTGCTGCTCTCGAACAGCTAGTCGGCAACGTGTGGCGTCCCATCGGCTTTTTCTCGCGGAAACTATCCCCGGCAGAGCAAGGATACAGCACGTATGGTCGCGAGCTCCTGGCTATTTTCGCTGGTATGTATACACTTCAAGCACATCATGGAAGGTCGTCCATTCATCATCCAAACCGACCATAAACCACTAATACGCTTTCAGGCAGAAAGCAAGCAAAGCATCGCCTCGACAACTCCGCCAATTGGATTTTATCTCCCAATTCTCAACGGAGATAGTCTACAATCCCGGAGAAAATAACGCAGTGGCAGACGCCCTCTCACGCATCAACACCATAAGCATGCTTCGGTGCTCAAGCGATATTCGAAGCTCAACAAACCGACGACGAATGGCTGAGCTTCCTCAAACCACGTCCCTTGATCTACAAGTCGGGAGCATCGACAACCTAGACATCTGGTGTGACATCTCGGATGGGCGCGAGCAGCCTATTTGCCCAAAAGTTTGAGACGCCAAGCTTTTTGATGCAGTAGTATGGATTGGCGCATCCTAGTGGCGTGCAACTGCAAAATTACTGAAGCAGCGGGTTTGTCTGGCCAGGAATTAACGTGATGCCACCCTCTGGTCCCGACAATGCGTTCCTTTGCCAGCGGGCCAAAATCCATCGCCACACACGGAGCCGGTGGAGAAGATCGATGTCCTGACAATCGTTTCGAGCATTCACGTCGATCTGATTGAGCTTCCCACTATCCGTAACTTACGCTACTGTCTTACCATATCGACCGCTTCAGCAGATGGCCGCAGCTATCCCACTATCCAACATCACCGCGGGGACTGTCGCGAGCTCGTATACAGTGGATCTGCATGTTTGGCGCGCTCACTATAACAACGGACCAGGAACTCAATTCGAATCCTCACTGTTTGCTGAGGCTGGCTAAACTAATTGGAGCCGAAAGGATACACACAACCGCATATCACCCTCAGTCAAACGGCATCGTAGGAGATGGCACCAGACCCTCAAGGCCGCCCTGATGTGTAAGTCTCATAGCATGGCCGGATCTCCTGCTTACAGTTTTGTTGGGGCTGCGCTCGGCGTTTAAGGGCGGACCTCCAGTCATCGCCGGCCGAAATGCTCTTCGGCACTATTCGTATTCCAACGAATTTTTGAGTCGCACCCTCCAACCGCCTTCAGCAAGGATCACCGACTCACCGAGCAACTACGTCAGCATATCAGGGCAGCTCGACCTACTCCCTGCAGCGCATCGCGCTAAGCCACCTGTTTTTCGTTTGTAAGGACCTGAGAACTTGTACGCACGTCTTCAAACGAGTGGCATCTGTTAAAAAACCGCTCGAGCCGCCTTAACGGGACCTCATCGGATAATACGGCGGGTGGATGGCAAGATCTCATCGTCAGCATTCATGGACAAGAGAAGGCCATATCAGTCGACCTCCTCAAGCCTGCCTTCTTAGCTGAAGCTGACGCTTGCGAAGACCCCACGAGGACCCACCGCCTGACCAACAGATTTCGCAGCCACCTACGCCCCGAGCCCTCCAGCTCCGGCTGCAGAATTCATACCGTTACCTTCACCACCTGGCGAAGTCACTGGAGGTGGATGTAGCGCCCAGACCGAAGCCCAGTCTGGCAACGACGGCGTAAAGTGCTAACGCCAGACCTTTCCTGGATGACGATATCTTCGATATCGGCAGACTGGTCACACACCACTTAGCTTCGCTGCAAGCTTACGGCATCAAATCAACATAACGTATAATAATCTATAATTAAATAAAGCGGTAACAACATAGTTTACCACAAATATATGCCTTTTCAGGCAAACGGTGAAACAATGAAACCATTAACGACACTCTATATGAAGTACCTCTGCATCCCAGCAACTTCGACCGAATCTGAAAGGACCTTCAGCTGGTCAGATAATATCTGACCGAAGGTCTTCTCTAAATCCAAAGATTGTTGATATGTTACTTTTTCTGAACAAAAACCAAAAAAATTGATCTCTTTATTGTGATATTTTTAATATCAGTTTTGCATTGAAGCAAATAAAATTTTGTTATTATATGAAATAAAACGTTTTTCTATTAATGTTTCATAAAATGTATGTTAATTCCTTTGAAGTCCTTTCTGCATTTTTATAAAGGGCGACTGTAATATTTTTTACATATTTCTACAAGGATATATAAACTTCGGTTCACGTAAAATTAATTTTTTTTTTAAACTATCGGTACTATCGATGTTTTCTTAGCAAACAATCAAAAACATCGATGGTGTCCACCATCGATTGTTTTCCGCTCTAGACCGTTTAGAGTGGTCGCCGCCTATGATGGTGGGTTTTTTAGTCTGGCCATCGCCCTCTCGGACCAGTGCGACCAATGCGCGCGCGCATTTAATTCTAACACAAGTGATAGTATTCACCAAAGAATGAGTTTTCTTCCAAAATTAAAGGTCCAAAAATATGAATTTCCTTATCGAATAAATATGGCACTTGGTATTTCGGGGATTTAAAAAAATTGTTGCTTTGGTAAATACCGTATATAACATTTATTTAAAGAATATATTTTGTGGAAACTTTTCGGCTCCCCCCTTGGCTTTTGTGAGGAAGATTTTAAGGCAAATATTTTTACTTACCTAAAAGTTGGATTAGATGATTAGATAAAGTGTGAGCCAAGTTTGCCTAGAAACGGACGGACAGACAGACATGGCTAGATCGACTCGGCAGTTGGTGCAGATCAAGAATATATATACTTTATAGGGTCGGAAATGCCTCCTTCACTGCTTTGCAAATTTTAGACTAAATTTATAATGCCCTGCAAGCAAGAATGAATATATGAATGAATATGTAGGTATGTACATACCAGTGATGCCAATATTTTTTCACAAAAAAAGGACAGATTTGCAAAAAAAAAAAAAAAAAAGGAAAAAGGCTGCAAATTAAAAAAAAAAATTACAAAAAAAAATGCCACATTTTTTTTTATTTTTATTTAGGTTAAAGCTGTTTTAATGTCGCATAAACAACTTCTAGTTCACAAGTCTGAGTTTCTTCATAAGTTGCCATAGAGCCGATCATGGACAAATATTTATCTGGCAATTTATAATCATGGCAGCATAAATTGTGTCGACGCAAACCAAATCTAAAAATAAAAAGATTTTTACATATGATTTAAGTTAAAATATAAATATATAATAA
Organism: Drosophila bocqueti; assembly: GCA_018151655.1. NCBI lineage: Eukaryota > Metazoa > Arthropoda > Insecta > Diptera > Drosophilidae > Drosophila > Drosophila bocqueti. Next base: position 21,539 of record JAECXF010000274.1, read on the forward strand.
AATTACCTGACTACTAAAATGGCATTTAGCGTTTCATCATGTAGCCGGTTTCTGGTTTTTGTTTTTACCAAATTCACTTGACTGAACACTCGCTCCACTTCAGCATTCGACCAGGGCAATGATAATATGGTCAGGGCGAACTCCACCAGTTCAAAACAAGAAAGAAAGCTAACTTCGGCATGCCGAAGTTTAAATACCCTTGCAGTTAGTAAGTAAGACTTTTTCGTTTTCTCGGGTACTGACATAAATGTTGCCTGCGAAAAATGTTGCGAAACAAAATGTTGCGAACAAAGTAAATGAGTTGATATATATATTCCTATTTTGATCAAATTAAAACCGAAATTCTAAAATAATACAAAATGTCCATGTCTGAAATTTCATGAAAATATTTTGAAAATTGCCCAAGTTAAAATTTTTTTTCTCAAAAATTTCCGATCGTTCCTATGGCAGCTATATGATATAGTCGTCCGATCCAGCCCGTTCCGACATATATAGTAGTGAGAGCATATAGAAGCATTTGTGCAAAGTAGAAACGGACAGACGGACATGGCTAGATCGGAAATGTCTCCTTCAGTGCGTTGCAAACTTCTGACTAAAATTATAATACCCTGCAAGGTATAAAAAGGGTTATTGCCACCGCTGACCCTATATTTCCCTACCTCTGACCAAAATTTCATGGTACTCTCAACATTTTCCCATTTCATAAGTTAGAGTATTGAGCCATTATTTTGCTTCTCTTCTCGCAGTCTTTTTGAAGCAGTTCCAATATTGGCAAAATATTGTTTTTTTTCGATCGCAACACACGATCTACTGACAATGAATCCACCTGCTTCAAAATGGCATAATTCTCAGGCAACCTAAAATAAATACGAAATTATTTGTTGTGCAAAAATAGTATATAATAAATCTTACCTTTGTTTTAATTGATTGATTAGCGCAATCACGAAGTCTGTACAACAAACTCGAATGTCTTTTTCGGTAGCACCATCGATTTTCTTCAGTTTTATTTCCGATTTAAATTCGTATCCAAGATACAAATCCCTTTGAACATATTGCGCAAATTCGTCCATAAAACGTCGACCTCAACGCTGGGTGGAATAATTTTTGTTTTGAGGCAATTAGTGCTCAAAATCAAATCCCCCAGTAATTTGGTTGGGTCGACGTCTTTGCTCTGAAAATTTTATCCTTTGCATCTCCCCCTAGCACCGGTTTTTAAAGACCAAATACAAATATTTTCTTCGTCGTATAATCCGCTCAATATTTTCGCTTTGAAAATGTAGCTTTAGTTCTATCCATTGCGCTGTGATACGTTTGACTGCACTTTCAATAGATAGCCACCTGGTGTCAGCAACTCTGGTTATTTTGAGCGGATCCTTGGGATATATTAAATTTGGGGAATATTTATAATTACATATATATAAATATATTGTTATATCACACATTTAGTACAAACGGCTAGGACAAGTACGACAAGTCAATTTGGCTAAAATTATTTTAGTATAGTTAGCATTACAACAAATACAACACAATTCGACTAAATATATTAGAACACATACATATACAAACAAATTTACTCTACCTCATCATTGATGAGTCATCATTATTTATACATTTATATAAATTCTTATAGGCAATTTGCCTACTTGAACTTTTGGAAAACCAAGCATATGTTTCACTTATAATAAATTCGAGTGCTTCTGGCAAAACCTGCTTGCAAGCAGCATTTACCGCCAGTTGCACTGAGTGGCACACATTTCACCAAGCACCAATGATGGCACGGTCTTCTTAAGCTCAGTAAAAACACTCTTTTTTCTACCCACCATAACGCTCGCGTTATCAGTACCAATTCCAACCAAATTGGATACTGGGATTTTCCGCTGGGAAAGCTCATTTAGAAGGGCTTCTGTTATGCTCTGAGAGTCTCCACTGTTGATCGGTATGAGGGACAGAAGCGTCGAAACAATTTCTTCACGTTGCGCTCTGTAGTATAATATAGCAACCCCTTAAATAAATATTGTATTATTAAAAAATATATATTTGGATTTATTGACCACTTTTACTTACCTAGAAGCTTGGTTATGCTTATATCTGTACACTCGTCAAGCAACAGACTGAACTTCGAGTTGCCGAGATCATTTTTTAAATCCTCATTAAAATGCATAGCCACCACATTTTTTATTAAGCTTGTGCACTTGGTTCTGTGCAACTTTAAAGATTTTGCGCCAAAATGGGATTTATAGCCTATTTACACTAGGCTGCGTTTTGCGTTTTTTGCGTCTCAGAGCAAACGTAGTTTTTTTTACATAGGTTTTGTATAGGGGCCTAGAGGTGGGAAAAAGTTGCGTCCAAGTTGCGTTCAAGTTACGTTTGTGTCGATAACAAATGTGTATTTCGATAACAACTCTATATTCGGACTATCGTACAAGTTTCACCACCAAATAAAAATCAAAACCTAGTAACTGACGGTTTGAGCAGTGCACTCTTGGTGACTTCTGGTCGGCACTTGAGGATCTGTGGACAAAGAATATGACAGAATTCAGTGAGTTCTGAAGAACTCCCACATATACAAAAAGATAAAATATAATTCAAATTGGGATCGATGCTAGCCGACCGCTTGGATGGACCTCTTTCAAGAATCGCAATATGGCGTTTTAAAAAACAGCGTAAAAACAGTTTTTTTTAAATAAAAAATATTTTAATATTAATGTACAAAATAATTATTTAATAATGGTTCCAAAAAGAACATTTAGACCCAGGCGTGCCCAATGCGTTCAGCGCTTTCGTTTGTATTTCCTATCCAAGTTTCTTGAGCAGGTTGCCTCCAATATCATCAAATTCTTAACGGATATTGTTATTCACTTATTGGTGAGGGATCCTGGTGGATACTCGCAACCAAAATCCTGCATATTATTGGGTGCGCCAGAGACTCGCTATAGTGCGGTATTCCGAAGAAGATCCCAAGCAGTACGAGACAATCCCAATTCGTTTCTCCAAAGAAAAACACATCGCAGACAAATCCATGGCCTTCATCATGGTTTCTCTATTGTGCTCCATGGCTGATAATATCATGCTTTCGTCGTTGTTCGAATTGCTCATTTTCGTCAATTTTTGTTTACTTTTTCAATAAATAATGACAGCTGTCAAAAACAGACGCAATAACGCAATAGAAACACACATTCTACGTTATTGCGTTTCCTTCGATATCGATAGGTAACGCACGATAGTGTAAATAGGCTATTACACAGTTCCGTTAAATGGACCACCGGCTCGATCGCACAATGTTGGGCTACAAACATTGCCTGCGCCGCTTCCTGGCTACAAAGTTCGCTCGGCTTTAAAGGCTTAAAACATATTTTTTTTTCCTGCGAAGTGCTCGACGTATTCTGCACATGTTTTTTAGTGGACATGTGCGCGCGAATTTGATCCATTTTAGAATTAATACTGCACTTGCATAATTTGCAGAAGCCTTTGGTATTGTCAGATTTGTCTTTGCAGAGCCAGTTTTTAAAATCTGGCTGCTGCAGCCAGCACTCGCGGAATTTTTGTTTATAATTTTCTTTAGGCATTCTTCGGCAGACAAGGAAATTTGCAGAAGTGTTTCGATATTACGGTTTCAAACGATATCGATTACAGTTTGCATAAAGAAGATGCCAACTCATTGTAAAAAATTGATTTAAAATTATATAAAATTGTATAAAATCAATTTAAAATTATATAAATTTAGTCTAAAATTTTTCCGGACAAAAGAAATTTAAAAAAGGACAGATTTCCGGATAGGGGATGTTTGAAATTTCTTCCGGATGAAGCAGTTAAAAACAGGACAGATCTGTCCGGAAAAAGGCGAAATTGGCGTCACTGGTACATACCAGAGATCAATCAGAGGTGTGCACCTACTCATATTGGCACCATGGTAGAATTATACATATGATTCCACCATGATTGGCACCGCATAGAGAGGAGTGCACAAAGAAAATAGTAGATAAACACCGCACCTTTTTTTGATGCGGTGCTTTGTGACGCGAGTCTAAAAAATATGCGGTGTACTTGTAGTTGCGGTGGACTAATACAGATCTCTGGTACATACTGTGACGCGCAGACGCGCCCATATATAATATATTAGGCATAAAACAAGGAATAGGAACGATTGAAAACATAATAATAGAATTTCATTTTAATTAAATGAGCGCGCGCGCGACGTACGACGGGTCACACTGGTCCGAAATAGATCAGACACTAATGCAGCCAAAATCGGTTGGGATATGCGGGCACACTAGCCTCCGCCAAACCGCTATATAAGGCGCACCACAGCCCTCCGGAGCCCATTCAGTTCGGCCGGCGATCGGGAAAGGTTCACCTAACCAGGACTATGAAGAGTCTTAGGAGACGGGTAAACCAGCGTATTAATTAACCATAGTAGCCTTTACGTATTATCATTTATTCTCCGGTTCGGTTTACCATCCTCACCTTGGTAGACCTGAAAGGCCTCTCAACCCTTTCCCCCTATCTGGTAGATCTGAAAGGCCAGTTCTTTGGATCTCTGAATTGGCCCCACTCAAGACCGTTAACGAGCCGTTGGAAGGGGACGCCCCGTCACTGGATCACTACGTTACCAGGCGACGAGAAATGAAACTACCATTAATCTGTACCTATCAATAAACAGAAAGATAATTTGTACCGTATTAGCTGGCGTTCTACTCTGGGACCGGGTCGGAATGACAGATCGTCACAATACATAATATGATATTAATAACAGACATAAGATAAATGCTGCGAGCGAAACATGTTGCGAACGAACCAATTTTGCGAGCAACAAAAAAAAACGGCTGTGATTTTGCTTTCAAAATAAGTGATTCGGATTCGACGTTGAATTTCTCAGAAAGTATTATTAAAGAGTAAATGTGTTCAATGGCGGGTTTTAGCGGTAGAACCCGAATTTTGAAGGAGAACCATTACACGCCCGATCGACTTGAAATTTTTACCGTAAATAGAGTTGATTTTTCTAGGAATTATGGTGAAACTCTTATTTGGGGGCGACTTCTAGTTTTTGATTTTTAAAGTTTAATTATTTCCGAAAAAAATGTATGCATTTTGGGAATATTTAGTAAATAGTGAGCAGTGTGACCAGAGTTTATGCAGACCTTTAAAACCTTTAAAAATACTAAATAAATGATTGTTAAGTCTGGTCATACTGTGAGACTAATAGATACAATATAAATAGATAGATATAGAATATATAATATAATATTGCGAACTTTTTTCCACTCCACCGTTAAGGTAAAGTTCTAGGAGCGTTTTTTTTAACGTGGTGTCCCCAGTAGGCCTACTCCACGGGCTAATTTCAGTATCTTTAAGACGATTCGTCTTCAGTGGAAGATTTCGATTCGTCTTCAGTGGAAGATTTCGATTCATCTTCAGAGGAAGACTTTTCTCCGTCTTTTGGTTTGTACGGATTGTACAAACCCCTATTGCCAAGAAAATGTGGTGAACTTCATCGAAGGGATCAGGGTATTTTTTCAGAAACTGAAATTTAGCCAAATACCCTGTGAAATGATGAGATCTTCGGCCATATTTGGGTATATAATCCTTGGGTATGCTCTGAAAATAATTGTATTATATATAATCATATTAAAAAAAAAAATCATATGTATTTTATAAAGCCCGCCGGAGGCGAAAAATTATTTAAAAAAAAATCGCGCGTTTTTTTTTTAAATAATTTTTCGCCTCCGGCGGGCTTTATATATAATACAATACTTACCACCGCTCTCAGGGTCCACGAAATGTACAGAATGGTTAACTGTAAAGTGCTGCTACCCTTCTTTATCCAAATATGCCTTTATATGCCTTCCAGCAGTCAGACACTATGATTGTCCCATCGGCAATGTTGTCCTTTAAGCTCAGTATCCAGCAAATAAAGTTATCACGCAGCGCAAAAATGTTTATTCTTTTGAAGTGTGACCGGTCTTTCTACTCGTTGCTCGGCATTTTTGAGGGCCAATGATGCGGTCATACTTTGTTGACAACCGGCAAAATTTGAAACATCACACACATTCATCTTTTTATGATTTGTTTTATATTAGTAATTGTCCCAAAGCTATTGACATGCGTTCCGGCGGCCTGCGCCTGCCTTGGACTGCTCATAGTACATGTCTAAGGAACTCGGATGATTGTATGTGGGCTCTTTTAGGCATGGTTGGGTGTTCCGTTCAGGGAGAAACATGATGGAACCATTGCCCATACCCATGGAGGAGAAGCTGTCCTGTGCCAGTTGCATAACGAGATGCAAAAGTGGCCCATTTTCCCTTCGACAGTCCAGCATCCTTATTTTTAATTTTACTTTTTCGTCCCAGGTCTTTTAATGCAAATTCATATAATTTCCCGATTCCCAATATATTGTATTTGTCTTTATCAAGTCAATTAGGACTGTATTCGCTCTTTTATTTCGACTTTTCCACGCATTTTTCTTCATGCCGGGATCCATAGTTTGCAATATGTGAAGGGCAGAGCGAGAGGCAAACATTGGAGACAAACAGAATTATTAAAAATTTTATTCTTTTTCGCTACGCGTTATGGAAATACTAAAACAAAAATCTCCTAAATCTTGCACCGTTCTAGTATTTTCGAACATGTACTGGATACTACCCTTTGAAACAGACCTAGGTGACAAGCTGTTTCATACTATTTGCCTCTCGCTCTCTCTCACTGCTTTGCAACAGTTTTCTTCTCTCTGGATACCGTGCTTTATGGAAGCCAGCAGCGTTTCGGTGGTCAACAGGGCACACAAAAAAGTCTTTTGTGTCCCGTTGAATACCGCCGAACACCCAATGGCCTTCAATCAACCGACCTCGGTTGTACTTGCGGCGTCCAACTTTAGTCTCGTCGATCTCGACGACCTTGCCCGGACCGCCCAAAAATCAAAAAATATGCAATAAATATATTGAAATTAATCAATTTCTTCATACTTACCTAACTTTTGGCGAGTGCTTTGTTCGGACCAGTATATGAACACTTCTCGAAAGAAAATTGCTCCAATCGTTTACGCTATGCAGCGACCAACGAAGCACTCCAGCTGTGTATGCTTGTTCATTCTTGATCCGCATCAAGCTTAACAATACAAAGTTGCATATGTCTTCAATCTTAAGCTTTGATTCTGAAAATGTGAATAATTCACTTGTAGTGAATTTACTCATATCAATGAGGTAAATTTCACACTTGTTGAAAGTTTGCGTCGACATTTTGGAAATACAAATTCGCAAGTAAACTTTACAGTTACAAATTTCGGCGGAATCCACAGTGCGACCAGACCCAATGTAACACCCATTTTCTAGTATTTTTCCTGCATTTAAGTCTGCATTTTCGTCTGCATGAACTCTGGTCACACTGGCCATTGTTTACTAAATACTCCCGAATCGCGTAAACTTTCAAAATCAATAAACAAAAAAACTAGAAGTCGCCCCCAAATAAGAGTTTCACCATAATTCCTAGAAAAATCAACTCTATTTACGGTAAAAATTTTAAGTCGATCGGGCGTGTAATGGTTCTCCTTCAAAATTACCCGAATTTTAGCCGGGGAACCCGCAGGCCTCGATTTTACTTTGAATCTGTTCGCCCGGTCGCCTGCTTGCGGATTTTTTTTGTAATTTAATTATTTAATTAAATTAAATTAATTTAACTCCCAATTATTTTGAATTTTTTGCCAACTCTTATTGCACTTTGCAAGTCCCCAAATACAGTGCATTCTTATTAGCACTAGAAAAAGAAAATCTATAATTTTTACTTTGTGATCCGCACAGTCCCCAGTGAAATACTCTGGTGTACCATACCATGTGCCATATACGTCTTTTGAAGCCGTGCTTGTCCCGAAGGTCCTTTAGATGTGACCGGTATATGTATGAGCTGTTGCCGCACTTCTTGCATATAAAGCGACCAGGACGTTCCTCCACCTCAACAGGTAATTCAACAATCTAAATAAATAAATAATAATAATAAAAAACAAGAAAGGAAGTTATTGAGAAAATATGGTTCGAGGAAATAACGGAGGAATATTTAAGAATTAATATGTATATATTATACAAACTTACGGTTAGGTGCCTTGAATTCATTTCGAAAGGAACTGTGAGCCATTGTCTTATGACGCTTCAGTGACAACGCGTTCTCCGCGTTGAACTCGTTGCACTCAGTGCATGCATATTTTAACCCTACAATGCTAGTATGGGTTTCCAAGTCGGACATTTTGAGCAGTAATATTGCTTTGAGTTGTGTGTTTTGCGAAGTGCCCTTCTGGGTAACGGCGAAGCTGGGGCTGGGATCCGCTGAACACTAATGATTTTCGTACCAATTTCACTTTTGGGCAATTCGCAATCCTCCTCCATGGAGTCGACTTCCACGGTCAAATCCAGTCGTTCGGACTGGACCTAGTCTACAACACTAACACTGCACAAACTTCGAAACTCAACGACACAAACTGAACGACACCTACATGTTTATAACCGCCATACAATCGGGACTCTTGGATGGTTTTCGAGACCCTCTGCTTCCCTCCCTGCCGTAGCAGCCTCGTGCAGACATTCTAGTGCAGCTGCCCCTATTTAATTCCTTACACACACATTCTAACCACCCATCTTCCTAGTTCACCTCCTTCCTCCCAAATTAAATATTTACTCCATATTCATAATTTCCTTTTCGATCATATGCATATATTTAATTTAAAAATAGACAATAGTTTTTGTTTTATCCTTCGAATTTCATTTAGAATATTCATGTGGAGACACCTAACTTCTTTAACATATGTACATACTTCTGAAATGTATGTCTTTATTTGTCATTTCTCCGGTTGAATCTCAAAAATATTATTAAAAATAGAAAAGTATATGCTTTGAGGAAAAATCTGTGATGGACCTAAAAGACTTCCAAAGTCTGTATCAGAGTGGTAATTTTTGTTAAACATAAAAAATTATACTTGAGAAAGCCTAATGAAGTCATTTCAGCTCTAAGTCTGTGAAATATTTGCTACAATTTAATAGTATTTTAAATGCAACATAACAAATAAAATATATTTCCGATACTAATTGCAAATTAAAATTAGTAGATTCAAAAAAATTTTCACTCATATTATTATTATCTTTTTACAAACTTGAGCTATTTCTTCAGAGGTTTCTATGTCATATTGACTTTCCTCTACAAGGGTGTGATTCGGTAGAGTCGTGCAAGGAGTGGGATCAAAATTTTAGTAGCTTCGCAGTTGGAAGCTGAGGTAGATTTAATAATTTTACAAGTCATAATTCTTGCTATCGTCACATTTAGCTGTGCTACAGACGAATTATTATAATTGGCTCCTTGATTAATCTAATTTTTGATTAAAAGACTTTGTCATTATAAAAAACTTTGCACTATTTTATTAATAGGTCTCCGGAAAGTAAAGTTGAAGTGTTCAAAGCAAATTCCATGCCATAAAAAAATTTTTTTGTTTTACCCTTGCAGGGTATTATAATTTTAGTCAGAAGTTTGCAACGCAGTGAAGGAGACATTTCCGACCTTATAAAGTATATATATTATTGATCAGCATCAACAGCCGAGTCGATCTATCCATGTCCGTCTGTCTGCCGTTTCTACGCAAACTAGTCCCTCAGTTTTGAAGCTATCTGAATAAAACTTTGCACATAGTCTTTTATATGCTCTCACTACAATATATGTCGGAATGGGCCGGATCGGACGACTATATCATTTAGCTGCCATAGGAACGATCGGAAAATTTTTAAGAAAAACATTTTTCGCTCGCAAAATTTATGAAAATGAAAATGAAAAAAAGATACTTTTTTAACCTCATATACTGAGAAAACTAATGAAGATACAAAAATTTGTCCCAGACATGAAACATGCGCCATTTCCTTAGCTTTCCAATAAGTTAAACTAAAAAAAAAATTAAAATTTAATAAAAAATTTTAAAACTTTCAAATTTTTACCAATTTTTTTTTTTTTTTTTTTAAAGGTAGCCTTAATGCTTGTTTAAATCCTGATTACATTTCAGAGTGGAGAAATGAATACTTTCGGAGCAGTGAATTTTTGAATCTCCGCTCGCATGGTCGGAGCGTACCGCAAGCGCGAATTCTGAATTTTTTCCCATCATTTCCCATTAATTTTAACTGATTTCGTATCTTGCGTGTGCAAGACAGAGAAAGAGATAGCCCCTCTCTCTTTTTTGCGCACGGGAGTTAGTTTCTTGCGCTTATCAGTTTTGTTGTTGTTTTTTGGGATGCTCCTGTTGCTAGCTGCCAAATAGATAGCACACTGATAAGTAAATAACTTTTGTGTTTTTCACCCGATCTTTACCAGATTTTCGGTATTGATACGTGTTTTACATATGCATGCCTATGCACAAAAAGAAAGATCTATTAGAATATTTGTAGCTGCAAAACGTTTTTATTGATTTGCGGGGGAGTGGGAGGGAAATTTTTAAATCTGAAACAAACTTGATCTGCGTGCAAAACATTCCGAATTTGGTGGCTCTAGCTCTTATAGTTGCTGAGATCTAGACGTTCATACAGACGGACAGACGGACAGACAGACATGGCTATATCGACTTGGCTGTTGATGCTGATCAAGAATATATATACTTTATGGGGTCGGAAATGCTTCCTTCTGCCTGTTAGCTTTTTTTAATATTTGGTATGACCACCACCCTTATTGTCGACAACCATTTAAAGTAGAGCTGGTAAAGGGGAAGTAGTTTTTATACCAAGAATACCTCTTATACCAAACAACATACCTCATACAAATAATTATATGTGCATTTTATTTTTTGAAATAACAGGAATAAACAATTTTTTAAAATTTTTTTCGGTATGAACGTTTATTGTTATTACAACTTAAGATATAAAAAACAAAAAATTAACGAATTTAAAATTTACTTATAACTAAAAAATAACATTTAATATTATCTGCATAGTAAATAATTATATGTTCATTTTTGTTTTTCTATTAATTTAAATTAATAGAATAATTGAAAAAAAGTTATTATTATTTATTAATAGTTAATACTTTTATCGTTATTTTCTAAAACTAAATTAAGCCGTTTTGGTATAGAAATAACTGAAGATTGTAGTGTTGCATGTCAATATTCGGTCTATGGCTGATTTGAGGTCACGAACTGTCTCAAACTGTCTGCCGTTTTGAAAAACACGAGTAGAGAGGATCCCCCATAGATTCTCGATAGGATTAAGGTCGGGGCTCAAAGCTGGCCGTTCTAAAACTGGAATTTTTTATCTTTAAAAAAGTTGTTGGTGACCTGTACCGTGTGAATTAAAGCGTTATCCTTTTGATAGATCCAGTCATCATCATCAAATTCAATCAGTTCGTTCTCAAAATGATCTACATACATGCTGGTACTCATTCTATTGGATATTTAACATATTGGGGTCTTTCCATTGTAGCAGAATGCTGCCCGTGCCATCACAATGCCACCTTCAAATCCTCGCTTGTTGCAGGACCGTCGTTCCTGGCGCGAATCTCCCGAATATTTTTTGCAATTGTCTGAGCCATCTAAATTAAATTTTTGTTCGTCTCTAAAGACGACATTGTGCCACTTTCACTCCAAAATCTATATTGGTTTGCAAATTTCAAACGAGCCATAATGTGCCGCTTCAATAGCTTTGGTTTAGGTACCATGGAAAGACCCCAATATGTTAAATATCCAATAGAATGAGTACCAGCATGTATGTAGATCATTTTGAGAACGAACTGATTGAATTTGATGATGATGACTGGATCTATCAAAAGGATAACGCTTTAATTCACACGGTACAGGTCACCAACAACTTTTTTAAAGATAAAAAATTCCAGTTTTAGAACGGCCAGCTTTGAGCCCCGACCTTAATCCTATCGAGAATCTATGGGGGATCCTCTCTACTCGTGTTTTTCAAAACGGCAGACAGTTTGAGACAGTTCGTGACCTCAAATCAGCCATAGACCGAATATTGACATGCAACACTACAATCTTCAGTTATTTCTATACCAAAACGGCTTAATTTAGTTTTAGAAAATAACGATAAAAGTATTAACTATTAATAAATAATAATAACTTTTTTTCAATTATTCTATTAATTTAAATTAATAGAAAAACAAAAATGAACATATAATTATTTACTATGCAGATAATATTAAATGTTATTTTTTAGTTATAAGTAAATTTTAAATTCGTTAATTTTTTGTTTTTTATATCTTAAGTTGTAATAACAATAAACGTTCATACCGAAAAAAATTTTAAAAAATTGTTTATTCCTGTTATTTCAAAAAAATATGATGCACATATAATTATTTGTATGAGGTACCATTTCAATTTAAAAGAATTCAATTTCCTATTAAAGTCTGTTTTGCCATGACAACAAACAAGGCACAAGGACAAACTTTAAAAATGGCTGGGCTAGACCTGAGAGACGAATGCTTTTCTCATGGTCAGCTTTATGTAGCATGTTCACGAGTTTGTTTAGCTAAGAACTTAATAATTTTGGCACCTGATCACAAATGCAAGAATGTTGTGTACAAAAAGATATTACAACAATCGTAATATATAACTATGGCTATACCTAAAAAAAAATTCGCCGAAACCTCTACCTCTTTGGTGGTGTGAAAATGAGGAATAATTAAAATAGTAATATTTATTATTAATCTGACCCGCCTTGCTAAATGTTCTTTCTGATTCCGTGGATGTTGCTGGAATGCAAAAATATTTTGCAGCCAGTTGTCTTAATGGTTGCAATCCGTCGCTATTGATCTAAAAAAAAAAGAAAATTGTAGAGTAATATATTTTAGCTTATATACAAAATGATTTAAAAATGTTACCATCCAATAAAAAAGTGGATCACGATCCTCCGGTTCGTTTTCTTTCTCAAAATATCGTATGCACTTTTTGTGACAATTTATTTTGTAAGAAAGTAAATCTTATTTTTGGCTCAGATTCTTCGATTGGTGTTGCTGGTGGCGTTGGTGGAGCTGGTGGCAGGGCGTTGTTTTTGGATAATACTGATGTTATTTTTTGTTCTAAGGCCTTAGCCGCTTGCTCTGCATTAGAGGCATAGAAAAATCCATCCTTTTTGAACCTGGGGTCCAAAGCGGTTGCGATTCTGGTCACTGTTCTGGTCTCATAATGCGAGAATCGTGTGGGTAGTCTATTTTTAATTATATCAATAACGCTCATGGCAAAACATCGATGGTTTTTAGAAAATCATCGATGGTTGCCATACTTGCAAAAACATCGATAATATCGATGGTGCCATCGATAATATCGATGGTGCCATCGATTGTTTTCCAGCTCTAATTTAAAGTCGTTTTTGCATGCAATCGACCAACTTTTGGGTTACTTCTGGGCTTATTTTTGCCCACTCCTCGACCAATGCCACTTTTAGGTCCGTTTTGTTCGAAATCTTGCGTTTGCGAATGTTTCTGTCCAAAATTGCCTACAAATTTTCGATGCCGTTAAGTGAGGCAATTCCAGTAAAGCGGTTTGACAATCCTGACTTGTGTTTTGGGTCATTGTCCTGATAGAAGCTGAAATTGTCCCGTAAGCCCATTTTCTCTGCGCTTTGGAGCAAATTGTTCTTCAAAATCTCGAGATATTTAGTTTTGTCCATCGTTGTCTCAATAAACCCAGATTTTTTGACTCCTGCTGCCGACATATGTACAGGCCCAACTCATAACACTTCCACCTCCGTGCTTAACAGTAGCTTTTAAGTTTTTGTTTTCCAGCTCGGTATTCGGCTTTCGCCACACGTAGGATGCACCGTCAGAGCCAAAAATATTGAACTTGGACTCGTCCGAAAATATAACGGTATTTCAGGACGAAAAATCCTTTTTTAACTGCTGTTCTGCGAAATCTTTCCGGATCTTGATATTTTTCTTACTGATGAAAGGCTTCTTTTCGAGCTATTCCTCCATTGAAGTCGTGCTCCCGGAGCACACGCCGAGTTGTTTCCGGTGGGTTGCACGACTTGCCCAACTCGTCTTCTACCTCATTGGCAATTTTCGGTGCTGATAACTTGGGATTTTCCCGGATTTTCCGGACGATGTAGCGCTCGTCAGTTGAATTGAACATTTTATTGGGCGCCGTTCTTCCCTTATCGTGCACCCTATTCTCATGGACAAAGCGATGTATTATGCTCTGGACAGTAGAATCACTTAATCCGACCATTTCTGCTTTTTGATGCACTAAACGTCAGGAAATTGAACACGAATATGCTTAAATCAACTCTAAATAGACTGACCAATGCACATAAAAAAAGAAGGCCCGCTACATGGCTAACTAACGGGACTTTGGACAACTCCAAACTATCTGGTTGAAATAAGCTGTGACCTTATTTTTCGGTGTTTTTATACCCTGGCAGGGTATTATAATTTTAGTCAGAAGTTTGCAACGCAGTGAAGGAGACATTTCCGACCCTATAAAGTATATATATTCTTGATCAGCATCAACAGCCGAGTCGATCTAGCCATGTCCGTCTGTCCGTCTGTCTGTCCGTCTGTCCGTCCTTTTCTACGCAAACTAGTCCCTCAGTTTTGAAGCTATCTGAATGAAACTTTGCACATATGCTTCTATAAGCTCTCACTACTATATATGTCGGAACGGGACGACTATATCATATAGCTTCCATAGGAACGAACGGAAATTTTTGAGAAAAAAAATTTTTACTATGCCAATTTTTAATATATTTTCATATAATTTGATACATGACCATTTTGTATTATTCCAGAATTTCGGTTTTAATTTTATTCAAATCGGACCACTATATCATATAGCTGCCATAGGAATATACATATATACCTATTAATTAATTTAATTTGTTCGCAACATATTTCTTTATCAACATTTTTCGCTAGCAACATTTTTTGTTAGCAACATTCCGATAAAGCGAAAAGTCAGAACATTTTTCTTCTTCTTCTACTTACTGCAAGATTATTTAAACTTCGGCATGCTGAAGTTAGCTTCCTTTCTTGTTTTGTTATAAATTTAAAAAAAAATATATATAAATAAATTAATTAAAAATTTAATTGAGGAAATAATATTTTAGAACATAAACGAATTATCGTGCGTTTACATTTTTTTGATAATCCCTTTGGTTCCATTTTTATAGGCTCTTAAAGTTTTAGATTGGGTCTGGTTGAAATAAGCTGTGAGCCACTGTATTTCGAATTATTAAAATTAACAATTGTTTCATACCTGTTATATTGCGCCCATACGCTTATCAATTTTGAGCAACATGAAGTCCTTTATATCACTTGAATCTGGCATGTTGGGACTATCGGCAACCAATTCTTTCTTTTAAAATATTTACCATTGGTATTCATGCTAGCAGTGCAATACTTATCTCCGCTGACTATTTTGCTTCTTTCAGCGATCGCAGCATTGGAACGACATCATTAAGTAACTGCAACTCACTTACATTTAACATTGAAAGTTCGCTGCAAATACTTAACAGAATGTCAGTTACAATGGTTTTTAACTCCAAAAACCTTTCAATCATATAGAATGTGCTGTTCCATCCTGTAGCAACATCTTGGATTAACATTTAATCTGTATGTTTCCTTAAGTTATCGCTGGCAACGCAACTTTTCTTAAAAAAGGTTACAATGTCCTTAACCTTTACAATAAGTGTATTTATTGAATCTCGCTGCATAGCAGATCGTGCTATAAGATTTAAAGTGTGTGCAAAGCAGGGTATATGTATGCTTCTTTCTGCCAAATGCGAGGTCAACAGCTTTGACAACATTGGCTCCATTGTCGGTGACCACGGCTGTCACTACACTTTTTTCAATGCGCCAATCTGCGCAGCAATTTTCCAACATTTCGCAAAGGTAAGCTGAAGTGTGCCGCTCGCTTAGTTCCAAAACACCAATTGTCAATGACGACATTTCTTCTTCAATTTGAAAATGCACTGTAATGCCCAAATAGCTCCGCATGGACATTTGATCACTCC